>JBCNJP010010896.1:0-19484 GCA_039602395.1 Deinandra increscens subsp. villosa
ATCATACATAAACGTTGTCGTGTTATCACCCTAACCCGGGTGTAACGTGTTTGCGTGTGTTATCGTCCAAAACCGGACGTAACGTAAAGGTTGTGAAACTCACCTTAGGGTGCGCTGCTACAATTTAGTTAAGACTTCGAGTCTTGCGTAATTTACCAAGCACCTATTGAATTTATATACGTAAGTGTGTGTTCGCACATGAGTAACATAGCCTAGACGACGGTTTAATTTGACATGTAACTCCATATGTGATGTAGTTGATATATTTCAAAAACGGGATAAAAATCGTTTGATCGAAAGTAATCAAAGATGACACTTAGATCCAAGAAACAAAGATTTTATAAAAAATCAATACGCGTTTATTATTCCCAATAGTAAATGTAGTTGATAATATATATATATATATATATATATATATATATATATATAATATCGAGGCGTAGTCGAAAATGAAATAAATCGTCGTAAATATATATTTATGTGTTGTGATAAAAATTCAAGAGTTTAAAGGACATCTTTAAAACGTTCGTTTGACAATAGGTCAAATATATATATACTTATATATATTTCCATGGTTTAAAACAATATTTATTATTAATAACGAAATCATTACATTTTTTAGATTTGTTTAAATCTTAACGTTCTCACAATATAAAACTCAACGAGTACAATAGCGAGGTCAAAATAACGAGTTAACGATCGATGCAAGTTCCACGAGGACCTACGGGTCTAAAATGTAGTAGGGGAACGATGGGCGAAGGTTTTGGGTTAAGCAAGTTCATGGAACAATTATAAAAGAAATAAAAAGACTAAACCAGGAGGTTCACAAGATTTGAACCCGTGACCTCGGGGTTCAATTCCTGAGATCTAACCATTGGGCCAATTCGACATTTGATAACAGATCCCTGAACCATCAGTTTTGAGCATTCAAAGACAGGGAAAATGGATTTGGGAAACAAAATAAAACAATAAAAAGTTTGGGGCTGGGGAGGATCGACCCGGCGACCTTTCTGTTAGAGATCAAAAGCCTGGCCACTAGGCCAGACCCTGAGGACGGATTTCAACCAACAGATTTAATATATAACCAGTCGCGAACTGGTGTCCTCTTCTTCCTTTAAACCCTAATGCACCTCCCCACCACCATTAACGTAACAAAAAAAATCGTAAAGCTTCGTACGATCGAACCAGATGAGAAACATATGTCACAAACAATCACAAGGGGTCTTAGGATTACCTCGGATGCGAAAACGAATCAGTGTGGTCTCGGTGATGAACACGATCGAACGTGGACCCGTCACCGGAAGTAACTCGACTACGTGGTCTCCGCTGTGATCGTGGCTGACTCGTGACACTACTCTGATGGTGAGGCAGGCCCGAAAACCGTAGATATCCGCTAACAGTGGTGATCGGAACGCCAACGGAGGTGGCCGGAATTCTCCTGCGGTTTCGGTGGTGGTAAATATCACTAAAGGAACGAGAGGGAGGGATGAGCAGTGAGGTGTTTGCAAAGGTATTGAGGGTAATGATCAAAAGGGTTGATTGGGTTTAATTGCTTGACGACGAGGAGATTGTAACCGAAATTGTATTAATGCGGCAATTGTTTTATTTTCGGTTGCCGGTGATCGAAACCGTCGGACTTTCAATAAGTCACTAAATGTGATTTTTAAGAGTTGGCGAGAAGTAGTCCCTCGGATAGTTACAAGGAAAGGGAACATAGGTTTCACATAATTACAGTAATAGTCCCTCACAGGTTTTTAATCAAACTTAAGTTCGGAAATTCACGAGTTAGGTCCCTCAACGTTTAAAACTATTAACGAACTCTCTAACGGAGTTAACGGAGAGTAACATGACGATAGGTTATACGAGTGTATGTCAAAACGTATTTGACGAACGAAGTATTATAAAATATAATCTATATATATTTCGCATAAAATCATAGTTATAACCCATAACTATACGTTTTTAAATTCCTATAAAATCATAGAAACACCTCGTACGATTTACGTGACGCGTCGTCACATAAAATCATAAAACGACGTGCGTATATATATATACATATATACCACGTAAAAATAATAAATATAATTGCCACATAAAATGACAAAACGTTTTCATGAATTCATAAAATATAATTTACATAAAATTATAAATCATATTTATCCAAGTAAGTTAACCGACGTCTAGACTCATGTGCAATGCTCGTGTAACCATTCTAGTTAACGGAAGTAACGGACGTTATCGAAACATAACACAAGTTGTTAACGGAGTTAACCTGGAAAATTAGCGGTTGTCACATCATCCCCTTGTTAAGGAATTTTCGTCCCGAAAATTGCCTTAAGTTGCTACGGTTTCTGTGGAAGGAAAAGAAAAATTTTAGGGTTGCTACATCATCCCCTTGTTAAGGAAATTTTGTCCCAAAATTTAACTCATACCTTAATTAGATGTTGATGCTTGATCAAATAGGTGAGGATATTTCTTTCTCATCTGATCTTCTCGTTCCCACGTGAACTCCGGTCCACGCTTAGATTGCCATCTCACTTTGACGATGGGAATTTTACTTCGTTTCAAGGTTTTCTCCTCACGTCCCATGATTTCCACGGGTTGTTCGATAAATCGCAGTTGTTCATCGATTTTCAGTTCCTCTACTGGAACTATGAGAGTGTCGTCTGCTAAACACTTTCTCAGGTTCGAAACGTGAAACACGTTGTGCACTCCATCTAATTCAGGAGGTAAATTTAAACGGTAAGCCACCGGACCAATAGTTTCGATGATCTCGAATGGTCCTACATAGCGGGGATTCAACTTCCCGCGCTTGCCAAAGCGTACGACGCCTTTCCAAGGCGAGACTTTCAGTAGTACCTTGTCGCCGACTTCAAATTCCAAAGGCCTTCGGCGTTTATCGGCATAACTCTTTTGTCTATCTCTTGCCGCTTTCATGCGGTTTCTGATTTGCACGATCCTCTCCGTGGTCTCATGCACTAGTTCAGGTCCAGTGAGTTGGCTCTCACCGACCTCGGCCCAACAGACCGGCGATCTGCATTTTCGTCCGTAAAGAGCCTCAAATGGAGCGGCTCCAATACTGGTATGGTAGCTGTTGTTATAGGAGAATTCTACCAGCGGTAGATGCGTTTCCCAATTTTTCCCGAAGTCGAGCACACATGCTCTAAGCATATCCTCGAGAGTTTGGATGGTACGTTCAGTCTGTCCATCTGTTTGAGGATGATACGCGGTACTCATATCTAAGCGAGTGCCCATCGCCGCTTGTAAGGATCTCCAAAAGTTTGAAGCAAACCTAGGGTCTCGGTCAGAGATAATAGATAAAGGCACTCCGTGAAGCTTGACAATCTCCTTGAGGTATATCTTTGCAAGTTTCTCTGTTTTGTCACTTTCCTTGATAGCTAGGAAATGAGCGGATTTTGTTAACCGGTCAACGATAACCCAAATCATATCGTTACCGCAAGAAGTACGGGGCAATCCCGTGATGAAATCCATCGATATTTCTTCCCATTTCCATTCAGGAATTTTAGGTTGTTGCAGTAATCCTGCTGGCTTTCGATGTTCCGTTTTGACCATTGCGCACGTCAAGCACTTGCTAACATATCTAGCGATGTCAGCTTTCATATTGGGCCACCAATATAACCCTTTTAAGTCTTGATACATTTTGTCTGAACCTGGATGGATTGAATAACGGGACTTGTGGGCCTCGTCCATCACCAGTTCTCTAAGATTTCCATGGAGAGGTACCCATATACGATCCTTATAATAACGAAGTCCATCGGACTTAATTTCAGAAGTTCCATCGACATCACGTAATGATTCAGACCCAAAATTTTCTTCCCTTAGGGCCTCTTTCTGAGCATCCCGGAGTCTATCCGGTAGCCCTGTATGGATCGTTAATTGGAGAGCTCGAACCCTTCTAGGTTTAACATGCTCTTTTCTACTCAAGGCATCGGCCACGACGTTGGCCTTGCCTGGATGATACTTTATTGCTAGATCGTAGTCGTTTAGCAATTCGACCCACCTACGTTGCCTCATGTTGAGTTCTTTCTGATCAAATATGTGTTGGAGGCTCTTGTGATCAGTGAATATCGTACACTTGGTACCGTATAAGTAGTGCCTCCAAAATTTCAAGGCAAAAACAACTGCGCCCAACTCTAGGTCGTGAGTTGTGTAATTCTTCTCATGAGACTTTAATTGCCTTGACCCATAAGCGATGACTTTACCTCTTTGCATCAAAACACATCCGAGTCCCTGGATTGACGCGTCACAATAGACCTCGAAATCGTCAATCCCATCAGGTAAAGATAATATAGGTGCAGTACAAAGTTTTTCCTTCAAAGCTTGGAAGGCTGCCTCTTCCTTGTCACCCCATCTGTATTGAACCCCTTTGTGCGTAAGAGCAGTCAATGGGTGAGCTAACTGAGAAAATCCCTTTATAAAACGACGGTAGTAACCCGCTAAACCTAGGAATTGGCGAATTTCCGTCGGAGCTCTAGGGGTAGGCCAACTTTTAATGGCCTCGATCTTGGCTGGGTCAACGTGAATACCTTGCTCGTTGACGATGTGACCCAGAAATTGAACCTCTCGGATCCAGAAATCGCACTTAGAGAATTTTGCGTAGAGTTGTTCTTTCTTTAACAATTCTAAGATTAACCGCAGATGTTCCTCGTGTTCTTCCTTTGTCTTGGAGTAGATGAGGATATCGTCAATAAATACTATGACGAATTTATCCAGGTAGGGCTTGCACACACGATTCATGAGGTCCATGAACACAGCTGGTGCATTTGTCAGCCCAAAAGGCATGACCAAAAATTCATAATGACCGTAGCGTGTTCTGAAGGCTGTCTTTTCGATGTCCTCCTCACGGACTCGAAGCTGATGGTAACCAGACCTTAAATCAATCTTGGAATAGTAACTGGATCCTTGGAGCTGGTCGAAAAGATCATCGATTCGTGGAAGAGGGTATCGATTCTTGATGGTGACCTTGTTGAGTTCGCGGTAATCAATGCACATCCTAAATGTGCCATCCTTCTTCTTGACGAATAGTACCGGTGCTCCCCATGGTGACGAGCTAGGTCTAATAAAACCCATATCTAGCAGTTCCTGCAGTTGTGTGGATAGCTCATTCAATTCGTTCACCGCTAGACGATATGGTGCACGCGCGATCGGAGCTGCTCCCGGTGCGAGGTCAATCCCAAATTCTACTTGTCGATGCGGAGGAAGGCCAGGTAATTCCTCAGGAAATACCTCTGGGTAATCACGTACGATCGGGAAGTCTTCGATCTTTCTCTCCACCCTGGTTTGGTCCGTAACTGTGGCCAGGATTGCCACGTGTCCTTTCCGAAGACACTTCTGCGCCTTAAGGTATGATATGATTCCGGAGACAGCACCTCCCTTTTCGCCCTGAATTGAGAGTACCTCTCCTCCTGCTACGGGTATTCGTATGACTTTTTCTTGACAAACGATTTCCGCCTGATGTTTGGATAGCCAATCCATGCCCACTATGACGTCGAAACTACCGATGGTAAAAGGCATAAGGTCTATACTTAGTTTATGACCAGATAGTTCTAATGTACAGCTTTCAACCAAGTGAGTGGTGACAAGAAGCTTACCATTTGCTAATTCAACTGTGTACCTAGCTTTTAGTGGAGTTTGGGTAGCCTTAATCAACTTACAGAACTTAGTCGAGATAAAACTTTTCTCGGCACCAGTATCAAATAAGACATTTGCGAAGTAGTTGTTTAGGAGAAACTTACCGGTAATGACGTTGGCATCGTTTCTCGCTTCACCTGAACCCATAACGAAAGCTCGCCCTTTGGCGCCATCTCCACCGTTTCTACCACCATCACCACCGTTGTTATTGTTGTTACGGTGGTTATTGTTGTTGCCAACATTGTTGTTATTGTTCCTTCGAAGCTGTGGACAGTCCCTTTTTAGGTGCCCTGGTTTTCCACATTCATAACACCCTCTAGGGCCTTCATTATTCTGCCTCTGGTTCTGATTCTGACTCTGGTTTTGATTCTGATTGGGACGGTTTTGTAGTTCACCCCAACAATTCTTAGCTTCATGGCCCCCTTTACCACAACGCTCACAGGTGAGTCTCTTGCATGCCCCATTGTGGTGCTGGTTGCATCGATTGCAGAAAGGAGCTCGTCCTTTGTACCCATTGTTATTCTGATTGCTACCACCGTTGCGGTTCTGGTTACCGCCTCCGCTGTTGGTGTTACTGTTGTTATAGTCACCCCTGGAGTTGTTGTACCTCTTGTTTTGATTGTGAGAGTTGGAGGATCTCCCATTGTTGTTTCCACTACCATTGTTGTTGTTGTTGGATTCATCTTCTCTCTTTCTTTTCCCGTCTAGGGCAGTTTTGGGGACCTTCCTGGGTGGCAAAGTTCCCTGCTCTATGGCCTGGTCAGTCAGCTTATGAGCCAACCTGATAGCATTCTGCACATTTGCAGGGTTTGAGGCAGTAACCATCCCCTTGATTTGTGGAGCTAACCCATCCACGTACCTTTCAATCCTTTTGAAATCAGCATCAACCATTGTAGGACATAGCACCGTGTACTCATGGTAGCGAGCGGTGTACTCTTCAATCTCAGAACTTACCATTTTCAAGTTCTGGAACTCACCTTCCAACCTTTTAACCTGGTCGCGAGGACAGTACTCCTCCATCATGGCATCCTTAAATTCCTGCCAAGTCATAGCATTCGCTGCGTCGAGCCCTAACATTTGGATTTGCGCGTTCCACCAAGTGAGGGCAGCTCCCTCGAGTGTAGCGGTTGCGAAATTAACCCGATTCGCAACTGGGCAGTTACACATTGAGAATACCTTTTCCGATTTCTCGAGCCATCGCAGTAGACCCACGGCTCCTTCATCACCCTTGAATATGAGCGGCTTACAATCCATGTAAGTTTTGAAGGTGCATTGAGCAGGGCCTGGATTCGTTTCACGAAATTATTTCAGAGAATAATTTTTGAGAGTGAGAGAAAAGAAAAAAAAAATGTTGTCAATTTTTCGTCTCTTTTACTTACCACCGTTGTTGTTTGGCTGATTTTGGGCCGCTGCTAGAGCTGCTGCAACTCCTTGGTCAATCAGATTTTGGATCTGTGCTGCGGTGAGGTTTTCAGCCATGATTCTGTTTTCCATACAAACATTTCAATGATTAATATACCCAATATTAATTTCCTTAAACACTAAACAATTATTCATGCATCCATCCATCACACGACATAATTTTTAGAAACACATTGGTAAAATAAAAATGTAATATCCATTACATAATTTAAAATCCAACCACAAGGTATCTCAGTATTTGAAAACATTCAAAATAAAATGAACACCCAGTCAAATTTATTTCAAAGTAACAAAATAGAAGAAAATGAGACATATTAGATCATGGATCAATGACTTCGGGTTCCTCGACCTCTTCTTCTTCAGCGTTGTCTCCATTCTCTTCGAGGGGTTCTTCCTCCACTGGGTCAGCTGCAGGGACTACCTGTCCCTGAAGAGTAGCCACTTGCCCGGTCAGGTCCCCGACCAGGTCTTCTAACACAGCAATCCTTGCTAAGGCAGTCTGTAGCATGTTGGCTAAATTGGCCGAGTTGGGTCTTGCCTCCAAGGTATCCACTCTATCCTCGAGGTCAATCACCCCATGGGCTAAGTTGTTGTGTGCTGTGGTTGTTACCTCGAGATCATCCCTTGTTCCTTGAATTTCAGTTTGTGTTCTTCGTCCTTCGGTTCGCAGTGATCTAACTTCACTACGCAACTCGTCTATCACTGCCATCATTGCAGCAGTGATCTGTGGGTGGCAGAAGGGAAGATCGGGTAGTCTACCCTCGTCCGTGGGGACTCCAAATTCGCCTATAAGACTGGCCACCATGGGCCTAAACCACCGCCAATCGGACGCGTTGTCCGGGTCTCGAAAATAATGTGACTCTGCCTCATAATCCGATTGAGTATAGTCAAGACGTTGCCTCCTGCGGGGCGGTTGACGTGACGAGGATCCTTGTTCGTTCATGGGAGCCTTTCCACGTGTATGATCGGATGGTGACATATTGCCTGAACCCAGACAGACACAAACAAAGAAAAGATAACCTAATGTGAGTAATCGATTTTTGGCACGCGAAAAGAAAACGTTTTTGGGAATTGTTGTAACTAATGTTCAAAACAGTTACAGTTTAGAATTTCTGAAAATTCTAGTTCTCTGCAACCAAGGGCTCTGATACCAATCTGTCACACCCCCAATTTCCACTAACGGAGTTTTACCGTGTGGGGTGTGAACCAGACCAGGACCCGAGTCATTAGTTACATCAAACATAAGTTAAGGGTTCAAAATGTAAATATATTTCCAAACGGGAAATATCAAACCAGAGTTTAAGTTTAGCGGAAGCTTATAAAAGTTATGTTGCGCAAAACAAGCGCCCGACAAGTAAATAAAGTTCAAGATAAAGGTTTTAAAAACAAGTTCCCAAAAATAAAGTTTAACCAGCGTACGTGCCCAAAAATCCGATTCTCCTAGCGTCCTGCAAAGCATGCATAAGAGCAAGTGTCAACTAATGTTGGTGAGTTCACATAAGCACATAAGTATAACTAGTATAGTTATGCAGTACGAATACAACAGTTTTTATTCGTATGTAAGCATGTATATTAACAGTACAATCCATATCGTAGGTAGCGAGCCTAAGTTCATGTCACTAAAACGTTCGCAACCGAAGCTGACCAATTAGTTGTAGGAATAATTCCTTACGTGTTTTGCCTTCCCCGTGTCTACTCGATCACGGTAAGTTTAGGCTGACATTGTCCTCAGTCCGACCGCCAGTCGGGTGGTGCATCTCGTGCCCGCTGAGTGGGGTTTGTCAGACCCCAGTAGTACTACCCAATATCCCCTCGCTATAAACTATTAACGGTTCGATAAGTAAGGACTTTTAAAGATAAGCATTTTACGTGAACATGTGATATATGTTGGATTTCTACTTTAATCATACATAAACGTTGTCGTGTTATCACCCTAACCCGGGTGTAACGTGTTTGCGTGTGTTATCGTCCAAAACCGGACGTAACGTAAAGGTTGTGAAACTCACCTTAGGGTGCGCTGCTACAATTTAGTTAAGACTTCCGAGTCTTGCGTAGTTTACCAAGCACCTATTGAATTTATATACGTAAGTGTGTGTTCGCACATGAGTAACATAGCCTAGACGACGGTTTAATTTGACATGTAACTCCATATGTGATGTAGTTGATATATTTCAAAAACGGGATAAAAATCGTTTGATCGAAAGTAATCAAAGATGACACTTAGATCCAAGGAAACAAAGATTTTATAAAAAATCAATACGCGTTTATTATTCCCAATAGTAAATGTAGTGATGATCGGATTATATATATATATTATAAATATAAATATCGAGGCGTAGTCGAAAATGAAATAAATCGTCGTAAATATATATTTATGTGTTGTGATAAAAATTCAAGAGTTTAAAGGACATCTTTAAAACGTTCGTTTGACAATAGGTCAAATATATATATACTTATATATATTTCCATGGTTTAAAACAATATTTATTATTAATAACGAAATCATTACATTTTTTAGATTTGTTTAAATCTTAACGTTCTCACAATATAAAACTCAACGAGTACAATAGCGAGGTCAAAATAACGAGTTAACGATCGATGCAAGTTCCACGAGGACCTACGGGTCTAAAATGTAGTAGGGGAACGATGGGCGAAGGTTTTGGGTTAAGCAAGTTCATGGAACAATTATAAAAGAAATAAAAAGACTAAACCAGGAGGTTCAAAGATTTGAACCCGCGACCTCGGGGTTCAATTCCTGAGATCTAACCATTGGGCCAATTCGACATTTGATAATAGATCCCTGAACCATCAGTTTTGAGCATTCAAAGACAGGGAAAATGGATTTGGGAAACAAAAAAAAACAATAAAAAGTTTGGGGCTGGGGAGGATCGACCCGGCGACCTTTCTGTTAGAGATCAAAAGCCTGGCCATTAGGCCAGACCCTGAGGACGGATTTCAACCAACAGATTTAATATATAACCAGTCGCGAACTGGTGTCCTCTTCTTCCTTTAAACCCTAATGCACCTCCCCACCACCATTAACGTAAAAAAAAAATCGTAAAGCTTCGTACGATCGAACCAGATGAGAAACATATGTCACAAACAATCACAAGGGGTCTTAGGATTACCTCGGATGCGAAAACGAATCAGTGTGGTCTCGGTGATGAACACGATCGAACGTGGACCCGTCACCGGAAGTAACTCGACTACGTGGTCTCCGCTGTGATCGTGGCTGACTCGTGACACTACTCTGATGGTGAGGCAGGCCCGAAAACCGTAAATATCCGCTAACAGTGGTGATCGGAACGCCAACGGAGGTGGCCGGAATTCTCCTGCGGTTTCGGTGGTGGTAAATATCACTAAAGGAACGAGAGGGAGGGATGAGCAGTGGGTGTTTGCAAAGGTATTGAGGGTAATGATCAAAAGGGTTGATTGGGTTTAATTGCTTGACGACGAGGAGATTGTAACCGAAATTTATTAATGCGGCAATTGTTTTATTTTCGGTTGCCGGTGATCGAAACCGTCGAACTTTCAATAAGTCACTAAATGTGATTTTTAAGAGTTGGCGAGAAGGGTCCCTGGATAGTTACAAGGAAAGGGAAAATAGGTTTCACATAATTACAGAGCAATACGTTAATTTTTACTTGTACTCTACTTGGTTCAGTTAGGTCTTGCTTATAGGGTTAGGTTCAAATGAGAACTTTATATTTTGAGAACTTTTGAGAACTAAATCTCAACCACACATTTCAGGGGGGAACCACTACAATTCATGGGAGGGTGGATACATGTAAATACACTTGTGGCTCAAAAAAACAATAGATAAAAGGAAAATTGGATTTTATTAATACGAATTATCACTCATTGGCCGATAATAATACGAATTATCACCTTGGCACACAATAATACCAATTAACCATTCCGGTCTCTAGAATGATACACCGTTAGTTTTTCATTAACATCGTTAGTCTCTTGCTGACGTGGAACCCTCCAAATCAAGCCACATCAGCAAACTACTAGGCCACGTCAGGTTCCACGTCAGCAAGAGATTAACACCGTTAGTGAAAAACTAACGGTGTATCATTCTAGAGACCAGAATGGTTAATTGGTATTATTGTGTGCCAAGGTGATAATTCGTATTATTATCGGCCAATGAGTGATAATTCGTATTATTAAAATCCAATTTTTCTAGATAAAAGGGTATTTTTGACTTTTTATCAAATTCCCACCAATTTTTTAAACCTTCATAACTCTTAGATACGACATTATTTTTTTAAAAAAAAATTACACCATAAAAACGAGCGTTTTTTTATCTTTAAAACGCGTACAGTGTTGTTATATATAAAACTAAAAAAAATTACTCTTTCGATCGTATCAAAATGTTCAGATTATTGTGTCATTGTGTCAAAATGATTAGATCATTCTGTCAAAATTGTTCAGATCATTGTGTCATATTGTGTCAAAATGTTCAGATCATTGTTTCATATGATGCTAAAAACCGAAAGAGTATTTAATTTTATATATAGCAACATCATATATACTTTTGACACGACGACACAATGACACAATGATCTGAACATTTTAACACAATGACACAATGATGTGTTAAAATGTTCAAATCATTGTTTCATATGATGCCAAAAACCGAAAGAGTGTTTAATTTTATATATAGCAACACTATATATACTTTTGACACGACGACACAACGACACAATGATCTGAATAGTTTGACACAATGACACAATGATGTGTTAAAATGTTCAAATCATTGTTTCATATGATGCTAAAAACCGAAAGAGTATTTAATTTTATATATAGCAACACTATATATACTTTTGACACGACTACACAATGACACAATGATCTGAACATTTTGACACCAATGACACAATGACCTAAAAATTGTGTCAAAATTCGAAAGAGTAAAAAAAATATCATTTTTTATATTGCAACACTATATGCGTTTTAAAGATAAAAAAATGCTCGTTTTTATGGTGCAATTTTTTTAAAAAAATAATGTCGTATGTGAAAGTTAAGAATGTTTAAAGAAAATGGGGGAAGTAGATAAAAAGTCAACAAAAATGGCTAAGACTAAAATACCCCTCCTTCCTTTTTTACTAGATCAAGATCCAATGGCTAAAATTCCTTCTTATCCTTCTTACCCAAAACAAACTTCTCATCTGAACCTCTCCCATATAATATAATGTACAATACATTATCACTCGTCACATTATATTATTTATTGGAATAACTTCAATCTTCAAACTCACCGGTGGAACGCCCGCCGTAAAGCGGGGTGTCCATCTAGTTCATATTAGTTATTGAATTCCAACATGATCAGTTCATATTAGTTATTGAATTCCAACATGATCATATAGTTAATTAAGCATGCATGATGTATATCTAACCTCAATTCATGGAATTAGATGTTAATTGAAAATTTCATCACAAAACCCACATAAATTTTTTGAAACAAGCATACTTATCAAAAGAAACTTACCCAATCATTCTTTAATGAGTTTAGAGATGTCAAAAACACCAAAACTCTTGATTTTAACTTCAAATTGCAAGTTTTCACCCCTTTTATCACATGATTTTGGAGCTAAGCCTTAGATGAGTGTTCTTGAGAGTCTTGGAGACGGAAAACGTTCCTCTCCATTTCCAGATTTGATTATCAAGATGGTGACCCGTCCGCGTTTTGCGTCGGGCCACCCATTTACCCGTCAGTTTAAGTAAAAAAACGTTTTAATGTGGTCAAAGTATAAAACTATAAAAGAGTATTGACCAAAGTCGAAAACTCTAAAAGTATACAAAAAACGAAAGTAGAAAAGTTAGGCTGTATAAAACGTAAAAGTCTAAAAGTTTCGTGGAGAAAGTATAAAACTATAAAAAGTATATTAAAAAACGAAAATAGGGAATTTTAGGGGTATAAAACGTCAAAGTCTAAAAGCTGTGTGATTGAAGTATAAAACTATAAAAAAGTCGTGCCTAAAGTCAAACACTTTAAAAGTTACCAAAAAGAAAAGTATAAAAGTTAAGGGGTATAAAACATTACAACGTAAAAGTCTAAAACTTTTGCAGTCAAAGTATAAAACTATAAAAAAATTAAGAGGTATAAAACATAAAAGTCTAAAAGTTTCGAGGTTAAAGTATAAAACTATAAAAAATAAGTAAATTAGAGTAAAAACTAATAAAATTGAAAAAAGAATGTCAAAGTAAAAACTAATAAAAGTGAAGGGCTTAAGTGAACAAAAAAAGAAACTTATGTAGAGTAAACAAAATAAGTAAAAGAAATTGTGGCCTAAATAAAAATTATGAAAAGTTACTATGTCTTTACCAAATTTCATTGTATTATATATACAGTAGAAACTCTAAAAAATAATACACTTGGGACCACAAAAAATTATTAGTTAAAAGAGTTATTAACTAATCGATAAATTAATAATTATTAATTTATATATTAATTAATACTTTATTAATTTATAGTAGAATACTTAGCTTACAAACACCTTTCAAACTTCCACTTAATTATTGTA
Source organism: Deinandra increscens subsp. villosa (assembly GCA_039602395.1). Lineage (NCBI taxonomy): Eukaryota > Viridiplantae > Streptophyta > Magnoliopsida > Asterales > Asteraceae > Deinandra > Deinandra increscens. The sequence goes on from JBCNJP010010896.1 coordinate 13,608, forward strand.
TACAATGCATGTATATCAAATGAACAACCCAATTTGAAAGAAACCTTCAATGGAATGAATCTTGCAATTTCAGCATGGACTATGGATGTTCGTGCAAATACAATTACGAACTGCTTTCGTCATTGTAAACTTCGATCAACAGATAACATGACTTTTGAGAATTCAGATGAAGGTGGTGAAAGCACTCAAGAACTCCAGAATTTGATCAAAGAGTTGGGTTATCGCAATGCAATGGATGTCAAAGATGTTCTGACTCACCCAGAAGAAAATGTAGTTGCACAGTTGTTGACTGATGAAGAAATTATTGAAAGCGTTATTGGAATTAATAAAGATGATATCGATGAAGAAGATGACAAAAGTTCTACAATGGAGCCCCCTTCGCGAAACGAAGCTATTAAAACGGCAATCACATTGAACAATTTCTTGTTGAGCTATGAGAAAACAACACCAGAAGTTCTTACCATTCTAAGGAAAATTAGAGACGAGATTCAAGGGGAAATTGATTTCAACAAAAAACAAAACACTATTGAGTCATTTTTCAAAAAAACTTCATAAATCATTCATATAATATGCTATATATAAGGAATTATCAATTTATATTTTATATGGGGTCTAAAGAAATTATCAAAAATATATTATCTTATAATTTTAGCGAATTATTAATTTAGCACCCTATCCCCGAGTCGGGACCGGCTAAAAATATTATCTTAGAGAGTTTATTAAATAATTGAGTATTAATTTATCGAGCTTCTACTGCAATTAGGTTTTTAATTAAATTTACAGATTTAGTCCCTCAAGTTAGATAATTAAAATGTTTATGGTTCTACTACCAAAAATAAGAGCATTCACAGCCTATTCTTCATCATCATCTCTATAATTATATCTTTATCATTACTTTTTCTCTCTCTTTTACTCACAATCACAATTAATTATTTTTATACCTTTATCATTACATTTTCTCTCTCTTTCACTCACAACCAAATCTCAAAATTTAGAGAATTAATCGTCTTTTTGTTAAATATACAGATTTACCAAACTTTTTCTGTTCCCTCTACTCATAACCTCTCATAACCAAACATCAAATTATAGAGTTTGCACTCATATAATTTATGAAGAGTGAGTTGTGAATGCTCTAATTACATATTGAATCCCAAACTTCATGCCATCTTCTATTTCTTTACTATAAAATTTTACAAGTAAATATATATAATAACATCTCTTACTCATACTTTTCAAATAATTAACATAATATTAAATATCTAGGATTTCGGCATGTTAAACCTTGAACAAAGCTTTATTATTCCATTAAAAGAAAATAAAGTTTTATTAGAAGATATAACAAATTTTCAAAAATTAATTGGTAAATTGACATATTTGTCTCACTTAAGGCATCACATCTCTTATTCTATTCAATAGTTAAGTCATTATATCCACAATCCATTTTAGTCTCATTTGCAGGTTCCATTAAGATTGTTAAGATATCTAAACTGTCACCTGGAAAAGGTACTTTGTGTGAGAAATATGATTATTTGAACTTAGTTGCTTACTCTGACTCGGACTGGGCGAAGTGCGTTTCCACTAGAAAGTCAGTTTCCAGTTTTGTATTTTTCGTAACATGACTGTTATGGAAATATAAAAAACAAAGTGTTGTTTCTATGTCTAGTGCTAAAACATAATATATTGCCATTTGTGACACAACTTGTGAAATTATGTGCTTAATCAATTTACTAATGAATTAAACGTTGATGTGTCTTTACATGTATCTATGTTTTTTTGAAAACAATGTAGCCATTGCAATAAGTGCTAATCTTGTGTTTTATGATCGCACTAAACACTTTGATGTTGATTTGTTTTTCTTGAGGAAAAAATTTTTGCTGGTACAATTAAAGCGTTGGATGTTGAGTCAAAAGATCAGGTTGCTGATATCTTTACTAAAGGCTTGATGGTTTAGCAACATGAATTGTTATGTAAAAAATGAAACATGTTTGATGTTTTTGCAGTTTGAAGGGGGGGGGGGGGGGGGGAGGGTGGGTGGGTGTTACAGTTAGTCAACTTAATATATTAACTTGTTTTTTTTAATACAAATTGTATTAAAAAATTTTGTTGTTTCTTACCTATAATTTTGTGTGTTATGTTTCTGGTTATGCTAATTGACTCGAGCTAGGCTTGATTGTTGCTTGCTGGATTGCCATCTGATGGACCTGGATAGATGATGAGTATCGGTAATATGCGCGGATTCGAACTTTACCGCTTGGGTTCATAGAGCTTATATAATTATATCATGCAACTGATTAGGTCATTCGAGAGATACTTTCCAGTCGACGTCTCTTTGCTAGTGTTTCATCCTAACGATCTCACTAATTCATTCGTATTTCTCGTTTCATCTATGTTTGCATGTGATAGGTCATCACAATAATGATCTTCATCTGTCTGTTTTATTCTTTGTTTCGACTGTCTTGTTGAATTCGTTGTAACTTCCATTGTTCTCTTAAATCTGGGTAAAATCATCTTGGTTTAGGTATCTCCTGAGTTGATCCATGGTTCTTTAAACCAAACCAAGTAACATATACCATCTCCCTTTGACTCAAATCTGGTAGGTACGATCTTGTCTTCGTTTAGAAAGACAGTTTCTTATACGCATTGCATCATAAATAACAACGGATCTACAAATTCTTTTCGTTCCACAAGGTTTGCTTGGGCTTGGAACTTTTTTTTATTCCCATCGGGGTAGTTTGAGGTGAAGTAGCTTGTTTTGTGACAGTGGTGTAGGGTCTAAATTTGTAACACTCGTATACAATTTGATGCCAAACAAAGCCATTATTTTATAAAATTCCCGTATACAATTTGATGCCAAACAAAGCCATTATTTTAATAATTCGGTCCCAGAAATTTTTTGTTCAAAACATGCTTTTTGATTATCATATAATACCAGCATGGTGGTTTATATTCACAAAATATACCCATAATAAGTTTGAGATCCAAGTGTTCTATAAACTTTACATAAGTTCATTACATAAAAAGGGGAAATCGGTTTATTAAATCTTCAGGTGATCGGTCCGTCTTGCACTTGATGAGCATTCCGTCAAGCTTTCGCCTTACCTGCAACATACTCACTTTCAATAGTAAATTTCTATCGCATAGCATGTATAAATACCATTAAAAATGACGAATAACAAGTAAAAATCAAATTAGTGTTCCCAAGCGTATCGCCTAGATCAGATTTATTTCCAAGCGATACGCTGGGAATTCTAGGAGTATTGCCTACTGAATCAACTGCTCCAAGCGATACGCTTGGAGCCACCTATCTAGGGATTCTGGCAAATTCCGGTCAGTTCCATACTTAGCCAAAATCTTGGCTTTTTGACCTTGCTTGTTACCAGATTTCACTAATTGGTTTTCCAGCCCTTTTCGAGGCATTCTATCATCACAAAACACCTTTTAAACATGCTTTAATCATATAAACATACCTTATTCGAATTGAATTCGTACAATGCGTTTACGGGTTCATCCAACCCGTTTGACCCGTTAGGGAATTTCCTTGTGGCAACCCCAAAGGTTATCATCCAGAATTTATCCACAACATATATTATGCAACTATAACTACAAATTATAAGCCATTGTCATGAATATGATTGTATGCACCCTTGTTTTGTTATACAATTCTATTTCGCATTTCGCTTTTTACATTACCATTTTACTTGAGTTTTTAGACACAAGTCAAACATTTACGTTCTTATTATCCTACTTGTCATTGGATTACATAACTAAGGTATTTAATATCCAATTAACCCAATTTCCTCATTTGACCCGTTAAGACGGGTCCTTGCCTTTGGTATCTTCCAATGCCTCATTTTACCATATCTAAGCATTTAGGATCTATGGTTCCATAAACCATTTATGATCCATCTTTTCTTGTTACATGACATAGGCTCTTTAAACCCATTTCCGCTCATTGTAACTTGTTATTCGCTTTATGATTCCTTCGAATCTTACCTACGGTCAAATTTAGCCATTGGAGAACTTTTTGGCAATTAGGCTCATGGTTCCTAGAACCATTCGTCACCCATAGTATAGCTCATGGTTTGTTCCATTGTATGTATTTACACATTTTTGTATCTACTATTTGTAACATAAACGATGTTACTTTCTACATTCTACCCGTAGGTCTCATGCCCTAACGGGTGTTCTTGTCATGCCTTGCATGATTACTTTGATTCAAATTCTACTCAATGTAACACTTCCATTTATATTCTTAAGTAATACACATGACATAATTAATGAGTTTTATTGTTACTTAAGTAAGTGTAAGTTGTACTTACCTTGCATTCATGTGAGCATTTCCACCTTCACTTTATCCGGTTGCAAGCTTCACCTAGCTAGCTAGCTCATCAAGATCAACTAGCATATCATATCCACAAAATGGTAAGGTTAGTTTCCATAACATACCTCTTCCATTTTCATGGATTTAACTACTTCATAATTCATCAATTCATAACGTAGATTAGTTTGACTTTTAAAAGTCAAACTACCCATTTAGGCATAACTTTGACGTTACCCCTTTAGCTAAGTAATCCATTATATGTTTAACACATAGTTAAATTAATAAGCAACCAGAGTATAACGTCACTTACTATGCTTCATGATCTCTTAATTAATAATTAAGATCAATATAACATCAACTAATCATCATAAATGTGCAATAAGATACATGAGCAATTCAACTCTTACATCCTTAAAAGATTCAAGATTCAAGATTCTAGAAAAATGAATTCTTGTACCATATTTTTCAGCAGTGCTACTGTAATGGTCCTTTTTTTTTTACCACTCTACGAATTTTTCTAGCATTCCATGTTCAAAGATGAAAGGTAGTACACTGAAAGACCTTTCTAGGCGTATATGGTACATCTTTTAACAAATTTTCTATGATTTTATACATCATTTTCAAAAACAGGACAGTAGCTACATTTATTTCTAAACAGCGTGCTGGAAAATTAAATGGTCATATTAACGTATAGTTTGACCCATTAAAGTCAGATTTAGTTTCAAGTGTTCAAACACGAAACATAGTATTCACAACAAGCTTTTCGATCGTATATCATACATCCCAAACGGACATACGAGTGATCTTATACGACCCTTACAAAACAACCCCACAACAAGATTCTTATCATTTTTATGGTTTTACATTATTCCATTTAACACATTTAACAAGCATGGATTTCTCATTTCATTCACATTCCTATTTTATGATCCTTAGTAGTGTAACATACCTACATTTAGACATGAATTCAAGCATTCCATCTAAGTGAGGCATTTCAACAAACACCTAGTGTGCATACCATGAATTACACATTTATGTCTGTAACCTATGTATTCCAAGGTACCCTTATTAACATGTTTAGGTGGAAACAACTCCAACCCGACATCAATTCAACATATTTCATCTCATTCATACGAGAATCCAAGTTATACTACCAATTTCACAATTCTTTTAGGTAGCTAACTAACATATAAATTCATCTAGTGAACTAGGTGGTTCAACCCCAATTTCACTTCAATCTTTGTTCCTACAAGTAGAAGCATGCTTATAACAACATAAAACACATACATCATTCATAAATTTCCAAATTTCTAGACTAAATTTTTGACACCTACACATGCAAGGATTTGGGGTTTACCTCCTTGACACACAAGAGATGAATGTAGATGATTGAGCACTTCTAATTCCAAATTTATGTGTGAAAATCGTAGCCTTTGCCTCCCTTAAGCAGAATTTTCGAGTTGGGTGAGGGGGTTTGGGAGGTTGGAAATCATAGAGGGGGAAGGAGACATCGATCTCCAACCCACCTCCTCCTATCTTGTTTATTACACTTTTGT
>JBCNJP010010898.1:0-19482 GCA_039602395.1 Deinandra increscens subsp. villosa
GTTAGGATTTAAAGTTTTGATTTTTATGATGATTCCTGTACTTGACATGATTGTTGGCTAAACTCTTAGAGCCACCTAGACTCGTATGATGATTTTGATCTTGTGATTACTTTGTTCGGTTTTATGACAAATTGATTGATGAGCTTTTCTATTTAATTCCATGGTTGCTATGAATGAATGCATATGTGAATTGTGATTGGATTTATAATTGTTGATTAATGCACTTTTTGCCTTCGAATGTCTTTCGGTCTAGGTAATTTGTCTAAAGTAGCTAGCTTTAGGGTTGGTTGCGATAGAGTAGTTTAGGAGACGTCTTGAACTATTGCGTTGGTTAATGTTTATTTATTTGATTGCAATTTGCTGCCCTAATTAGACAAGCCGGAAGGTGATAATTAGGTAGGTTAGTTGGGTTGCTTAATGGAATAGGATCACATCGCCATCGGAAGAGGGATGCCCTAGGAAATTAGGTAGCTTGCTAAATCTTGTTTGTCATAGTAATTCATGGTAGCTCCTGCTAGCTTAGGGTGCCTTAGATTGTTTCGAGGGTGGCTAGGTTTAGTTGAGGTTGGATGTACCCGAAAGGTGAACTCCTGTTCGAGCGTTAGGATTGCCTACTAGGAAGGACTTAAAAGGTGAACTAGCCACCATCAGATTAGTCATAGCCGAATGAAGTTGTCATTAGTGATTAGGATTCTGAGTCTAGGTGGTATCTTTCTCTGTTCTGAAGGTTGTTTTTAGGTTTCCTGCTGCCCGTTCGTTAGTTGCGTATTTAGTTAAATTTAGTTAAATCAAATCTCAATCAAAAACCCAAAATTACTCAGTATTTCCATTTTCTAGGTCTAGGTTAAGTCTTGTCTTTAGAGTGTCCTAGGTTCGATATTCCGGTCTTACCTTAGCTTTACTATAATCCGACAGGTTCACTGCCTTAGGGTTCGGTTCGGTTTAGGTTATTTCGGTAAAATTAGGTGTGTCTTAGGTCTAGGTTTAGGTCTATTTTATTAGTGTTTTTAGTGTCGTTCCGAGCACATCAAGTTTTTGGCGCCGTTGCCGGGGACACTTGGCAATAGCAAGATTAACTTAGGTCGTCGTTAGGAAATTTTGAGTCTTTTTGGTTTTTCCATGTCTAGAGTCTTAGGATTTCCGCTTCGAGTCTAGATTTTCAGGTTTATTTTGTCTTTTAATTTCTCTTTAAGTCAGTTCCCTCATTTTATGCCACACACCCGTTCACGAGGTCCTCCTGAGTTGTCACCACTTTCTGATCCCGACGTGGATATTCGTGAACGGTTTCGCCTTCTACGCACTGAGCTAAAGGCATTCATCATTTCCACCGCTCAATCCAAACCATCTTCTTCCACACAAACCACACGCGACACCAAACCCATTCCATTCCCCGATCTTTCATCTATGGCGGCACGTCGCACCGTCCACGAGCAGGCTAGCGCCAGAGTCACCGAGGCCCGGTTTGCTATTGCACAGCCTGCTATTGCCAACACCGCAAATTGGCAAGTTCTGTCCCACGTCATCAACGCCTTGACGCACTCCATTCAGTTCCATGGACGTGAGGACGAAGATGCACCGACGCATATCTCCCGCTTCATTCGTATCTGCAACACGTTCGGACTCACCGGAGTCGCGAACGAAATCATCTATCTGTGTCTGTTCCCATTCTCCCTTACGTCTCGAGCCGCCCGAATTCGATCGCCACCTGGGACGATCTGACCGCGAAATTCCTGAAGAAGTACCATCCTCCAGCCAAGGCTTCACATACTCGGGAGGAAATTCATTCCTTTAAAATGGACCCTGATGAGCCTTATTCTGTCGCTTACGAAAGATTCAATACCCTTCTGAGTAGATGTCCGCAACACGGGTTGACGGACTGGGCGATCATAGAAAAGTTCTATAATGGACTTCCTTATTCTGTCCAGAAGGATTTCAATATTTCGGCTGGAGGGCATATGATGGAGAAGCTCACGGTGGATGAATGCAAACAAATGTTTGAGAGCTTCGCACTTGCTGAATAGTAGGCACTCGGAGGTCGGAGAGCCACCTTGGCTCCGACTAGATCACTTGTTCCTTCTACATCCACCCGGGGTGTAAATCACATTGGCTCAGAAACCATGTCACCTAGGGAGTTAGAAAACATTTATAAAACCTTAGAAGAAATCAAACTCCACATCAAAGCCAAATGTGAGCTGTGCAGAGGCGCTCACGACACTCGAGACTGCCCGCTTGCTCCCGCTGAGCAAGTGGATTACATTGGAAACCGAAACCAGTTCGGTAATTCTTTCCAGTCTGGGTGGAGGAGTGGCCAAAATTCAGGATGGCGAGAGGGAGGCAATCCACCTGGTTTTCAGCCGAGGTATAATCAGAGTGGTGGAGGAACTGAAGGGCCTACTATGAAGGAGCTTACAGAGCTGGTCATGAATCAAACGCAGATCTTGCAGCAGATGAACGCGAGAGATGAGGCCACACAGAAGAAGCTGGCGGAGCATGATACGTTGCTAAGAAATCAACAAGCGTCGTTCCTGGATTTGCAGCGGTCAGTCGGTGACATAGCGAAGCAGCTGAAGGAGCTCAATTCCCGTGGGGGTCAGTTTTCCGGTAGTACTTACAAAACCCCAATGCCAATGTGAATGCCATCACTACTAGGAGCGGGAGAGTTGTCCAGAGTCCATCGCCGGTGGTAGTTGATGAAGAGCCGGTCGATGAGGAGATCGAGTTAGAGACGCCTGGCGGGAGGGTGCACGAGAGCGTTACGCCAGCAAATACCGCACCAAACGTCGAGGCTGAGGTAGTGAGAGAGAAGCCGCTGAAGTGGGAGGCTGTTAAAGAGAAGAAGAGAGTGCGATTCGCAAGTAAACCAATCACAGAGGGCGATTTGAAGCAAGTGCCGTATCCTGAACGTCTGGTTCAACAGAAGAATGCGCGTGAGTATAATCAGTTTTTAGAGCTTCTTAAGCAACTTAGGGTCACTTTACCTTTCACTGATGTCATTAAACAAATGCCTAAGTATGCTAAGTTTTTAAAAGATATGTTAACTAATAAGAAGAAGCTTGAAAATTTTTCGGATGTCACACTTGATGCTAATTGTTCTGCTATAGTTCAAAATAGATTGCCTGAAAAATTGACTGATCCTGGTACATTTACGATTCCGTGCTCTTTTGGTGATTCATCTGTTACATGTGCTTTAGCTGATCTAGGTGCCTCGATTAATGTTATGCCATACTCTGTTTTCATGCACCTAGGATTAGGCGAGTTGGAACCGACTAGGATGACCATTTCTTTAGCAGATAGGTCGGTTGTTAGACCCAAAGGAATAGTGGAAAATGTGCTTGTTCAAATTGATAAATTTTTGTTCCCTATAGACTTTGTGGTAGTTGACTGTGCATATGATGCTAGCTGCCCTTTGATTTTAGGTAGACCTTTCCTTAGGACCGCCCGGGCGCTAGTTGATGTTTTTGCGGGCACGATTACTTTGAGGGTTGACCATGAGAGTGTAGTGTTTGAAGTGGGTAGGCGTAAGGATAGGGGCACCGAATCGGTGTGTTTGATAGGTACTTTGCTGTCCTTCATAGATTTGGTGGTTGTAGGTAATCGGTTGGAGGATGAGGAGTTTGAAGAGGATGAGTGTGGAGAAGACACCGGGGGGTTAGTTGAGTTAGTTGATAAAAATGAAATTTTTGACCCATTAGGAGAACCCGGTAAGGTAGTTGAGAAGGTAGGTGAGGTAGTTGAGGATGAAGTGGTGATAGTGGATAAGTGTGGGGAAGATCTAGGAGGGTTAGAGATTTTATGTGATAAGAATGAGAGTTTTGACCCGTTAGGAGAACCCGAGGAGTTGGTAAGTGTGGAAAGTGAATTGGTGGTTGAAGAGGTAGATAGAAAAGCCACACTTGGTGATTTAGGTATTTTGAATGATGAAGTTGAGTTGAGACCAAGTGTGGGGAGGTTGCATGTGGTTGTTAGTAAACATGACCCGGAATTGAGTTTTCTTAGTGAATGTCGATTTTTCCCGGGTAGATACAAACATTGGAAGGTTAGGATGTTGGTGAGAGAAGTAAAGTTAGTTGCTTTATGGGTTAGGAAGTTAGTAGATGGTTGGTTGGATAGGAACCGGGTGGATACCGGTAGTTTTGTAGTCAAAGATGTGAAATCGAAACCTCCGGATGGTTTGGGAGGTTCTTTTTCTGATTTGTGTTGATTGATTAGTACCCGGTTTGTATATTGTGTAGTTGTGTTCTAATTTTCTGCAATTTTAGTTTTCGTGCATGTTGCGTCTTTTGTTTTTGTGTTTTTGGTGTTTGCAGGTGATTCTGGAGATTCAAGCTTTGGGAAATGTGAGTTGTGCAGGCAAAAGTGCAGGTTTTTGCTGAAAAGTTCGACTATAGGAGTTGCTGTGGAGAAAAGAGATAGAAAATTTTTGGGGTCCAATTCCAAAAATTCTCTGGAAATCACGCTCCAAGCGTATCGCCTGGAGGTTGGTAGGTTATAGGCGATACGCTTGCATCCTTTGGAGGGCCGGTTGTGTGCAGCTCCAGGCGTATCGCCTGGGGGATGCAAGGTTGTAGGCGATACGCCCAGGGGAGGTAATTCAGAAAAATTTTCAATTTTTAAATTTTTATTATTTCTGTTTACCGAGTTTGTGGTGGTTCGCTGCGGTCGATGTGCTGAGTCTCTGGAGTTTCAGGTGAACACGTTTCAACTTCTTTTATTTTATTTATTTTATTTCTGATTTGTTTTTGTTCCATTCCACATTGAGGGCAATGTGTGATTCAAGTGTGGGGATGGGATACTTTCGTATTGAGTCAGTTTTAGTCAGTCTTTTATTTTTGGTGTGTTATTGAGTCATAAAAATTGAAAATTGAAAATTGAAAAAAATTTTGAAAAATTGTTCAAAAATGTCCGAGATTTTGGCTGCAATTAATGGAAAATGATAGGAAACTGGAAATTGATTTTCTAATGTGTGCTTAAATGTTAGATAAATGAATAAATTGGGAAAAGTGGTAAAGTATGGTGAGAATGGAAAGCATTACTAGTCTATGATGTGTCGGTAGGCCCAGCTGATCTAGGAGTAGCTTAAATAGCATGTGTGTTTATTGTTGTATAAATATGCTAATCAGTCTGCTAGTGGGATCCATAGGCAGCTGAACTTATATCTGGTAAATTCATAAACACATGGGGGCTAACGAAAAGGTTGGTGGTTGGGTTTAGTCGGATAGAAATATCGGCAATCGTAGCTAGTGTGTTAATACATTTTGGATTGTGGAATTGTATGGTGGCTGTGAATTTAAAGGTTAAATGAGTAGAGTCAATTTCCTGGTTATGATTCCATTGCAGTATTTTTCGAGGACGAAAAAGAGTCAGTGTGGGGATGTTTGATGTGTTGCAAACACATCTCATTTCCGGTGTCTTTTAGTTGGTACTTTGAGTCAGTTTGAGTCGGTTTTTCTTTGGTTTTATCTGTTTTTTAATTAAGTTGTGTCTTTGAGTCGGTTATTTATGTTTTCTCGAGTTTTACAGGATTTTGATGAAGTCCCGAGGCCAAGAGGAGAAAATGAGGAAAAGAAGAATAAGGGCTGAACAAGCAGTTCCAGGCGTATCGCCTGGAACCTGATGCACGGTATGCGATACACGCGGAGATTGGAAAGTCAACGGAGCTCAAAGTCGGTTTGACCAACTAAATTGTCGTGTAATAGGATGTAAGCGTATCGCCTAGAAGTAATCCACCTCCAAGCGATACGCTTGGAGGTCTAAAACCCGCAAAAGAAGCAATTCGAGTATAAATTCGATTTTAGGGTTCTAATTCGAGGGACGACGACTTCCAGACGGCAGAGGGCGACTCAGAGACGATTTGAGGAGCAGAGAAGAGATAGGAATCAAAGGGAATTCAACGGTGGACCAATCCTTCATCCCCAAATCATTAACGGGTTCATCTATTCTCATTGAATTCTTAGATTTTATCATGTTAGGATTTAAAGTTCTGATTTTTATGATGATTCCTGTACTTGACATGATTGTTGGCTAAACTCTTAGAGCCACCTAGACTCGTATGATGATTTTGATCTTGTGATTACTTTGTTCGGTTTTATGACAAATTGATTGATGAGCTTTTCTATTTAATTCCATGGTTGCTATGATTGAATGCATATGTGAATTGTGATTGGATTTATAATTGTTGATTAATGCACTTTTTGCCTTCGAATGTCTTTCGGTCTAGGTAATTTGTCTAAAGTAGCTAGCTTTAGGGTTGGTTGCGATAGAGTAGTTTAGGAGACGTCTTGAACTATTGCGTTGGTTAATGTTTATTTATTTGATTGCAATTTGCTGCCCTAATTAGACAAGCCGGAAGGTGATAATTAGGTAGGTTAGTTGGGTTGCTTAATGGAATAGGATCACATCGCCATCGGAAGAGGGATGCCCTAGGAAATTAGGTAGCTTGCTAAATCTTGTTTGTCATAGTAATTAATGGTAGCTCCTGCTAGCTTAGGGTGCCTTAGATTGTTTCGAGGGTGGCTAGGTTTAGTTGAGGTTGGATGTACCCGAAAGGTGAACTCCTGTTCGAGCGTTAGGATTGCCTGCTAGGAAGGACTTAAAAGTTGAACTAGCCACCATCAGATTAGTCATAGCCGAATGAAGTTGTCATTAGTGATTAGGATTCTGAGTCTAGGTGGTATCTTTCTCTGTTCTGAAGGTTGTTTTTAGGTTTCCTGCTGCCCGTTCGTTAGTTGCGTATTTAGTTAAATTTAGTTAAATCAAATCTCAATCAAAAACCCAAAATTACTCAGTATTTCCATTTTCTAGGTCTAGGTTAAGTCTTGTCTTTAGAGTGTCCTAGGTTCGATATTCCGGTCTTACCTTAGCTTTACTATAATCCGACAGGTTCACTGCCTTAGGGTTCGGTTCGGTTTAGGTTATTTCGGTAAAATTAGGTGTGTTTTAGGTCTAGGTTTAGGTCTATTTTATTAGTGTTTTTAGTGTCGTTCCGAGCACATCAAAGCAAAAACAAAATTGTACCTAAAAAGGATATACACCAATCGTCTCTCAGAGCTTTTTACTCCTAACATCAAAAAGTTTCTCCAATGACTTCTCCATAGTCCTCATACAAAAGCATGAACTTAGTGAAGACATGGATTACATAATAGAAATATAAAAAGAGAAGTGAATCACATACACCAAGTTTTATACTCCATTCATCTCTAGATTAACAGCCATAAGACATCCTATATATAATAATGTTGCTATTAACATCCATAACATATTTTGAGAACCTGCAAGCAAAGAAGAGAGACGCAAGATACCACATTCAAATTATAATCCAATACACAATACAAAGTAGAAGTTGAAAGAAATCACATCTAATGGAGGCAATGGATCAAAATACCTCATTAATATGCTCCTTTTTTGAATCATTTTCTTACATATTATAGCTTGATTCAATGGTACTTCCTTCAATCTGTTTCTAGAAATCAGAGCAGCCAAGAACAACAACCTAGATTCACACACAAACAACCCTAATTAACCAAAAAATCACAAACGGGCAACCTGAAGAATAATGAACCTTATCTCCTCGTTTATGTTAACAATGGAATGAAAAAATTAGAAATAACTGAAAATCAAGTCAAAGAATCGAGAAAGAAGAAGGATGAGTACCTGTGTCAGTACGAACCAGTATTACGGCTCTTTTTACGGATTTCATACCTGAACACGGAATTAAGAAAACACGCAATCAGATAAAAAAACCAAATGGAATCAACTAAGTTAACACGGAATTAAGAAAACACGCCAATATGAACCACCGTAGCTCCGCCGCTGGACTGCCGTGAAATAGCTGGAAGTCGTTGGCCGAAGAACGGTGATTAGATCTGAGAGAGAGAATGAAAGAAATTTTTGAAATTTGAGTGAGACGAATCTTGACATATCTGGCTTTCTATGTACAAACGAAGGTGCATCTGCAAACCCTTTACCCGGTTATGGGACTGTGTAAAAGCAAGGGGAGAAAGACAAAGTAAAGCTTACCAGATTTGGGTTGGGATCACATTTTTGGTCCTGCAAGTCTGCGATTTCATAAGGATTTTGAATTAGGGCTTCATTGGGTATGGATGTATGACTGATCTCCTGATGCTCATCTGAAGAACAGATGAACCCTGACTCCTAACCCCTTTGGGTGCTGCCATTTTTGTTTTTATGTGATAAAGTCTCGTGGTTTCTGTTCAAAAGGGAGACTCCGTGCGTTCAAAGAGAACAAAGAGAAAAGGGTTTGTGAATACTTTAAGAGATTTGGGCTTTAGGTACTTGTACATGTAGCCTTAAAGATTGTACCTCTTAATTTTCACTTGTACCTTATGCATAAATAAGTTGTACATCTTAATTTTCAACCACTTGGATAGAATATGCATAATAAGATAGTATAGATTATGCATATATATGCATATGTCATGTATATATATATATATATATATATATATGTGTGTGTGTGTGTGTGTGTGTGTGTAGGCATGATGACATACCCACCTAGATAAGACAAATGGATAAAAGCCACTTTTCTACAAAAAGTAATAATTTGTAATACATAAAATAAATAAACATAAATTGATATTTTTAAAATAAATTGATATAAATTCTGGAATATTAATTAAAATTTTTAAAATATATAGTTTAGGAAAAATAAATGGATTTAATAAAGGATTATTTCAATCTATAGTGTGAAACTAGTCGTAAAAACGTTAAAATCGGCTTAAAAACGTAATTTTGGTGAGTTATAAATTTGGATCAGCAATAAAAATATATTTTGTGAGAAAATTTATTTCTAAGAAGCATATAAAAATATATTTAAAAATATTTTGTTACAATCGGTTTAAACTATGTCGAAAAAGGCGAAAAGATGACATATTTTGACTTAAAAATCTTAAACTATTTTTTAAAAATAAATGATTTATAAACATATTAAAATGTAATTATGGATACGATTGATGGAGTTGTTCGTCGAGTCACCAATAGATTGTTAAAAATATGAAAAATATTTTTTCGGGAATCATTATCAAGTCTAGTAAGTTGGAGAATCAACTTACCCGTTTAAAAGACTTGAAATTCTTATATGTCCTGTATGAATTATTTAGGGCATCGTATTGACGACAAAAGTTCAAATTACCAGATATCACAGTGAGTTTCCATAGCCCCTCTTTAATATTTTTACTGTTTTGGGGGGAAATATGCCAAGATCAAATTTTATTGATATAATTAGAAATGGCATGATCTTATAGATGATATGTGGTGATCTTGAGTTTTGTTTAAAGTTGTCACTCGCTGATTTATTAAGCCATAATCATTAGCTCGGGTAAATGAGCCACTATTTGTATTGATAGATCTATTGGGTGTGACAACCCGCCCCTGGTCAGTCGCGCTGGTCTTGTTCTAGATTGGGGTAATATAAATAGAAATAGCGTGTGGATATTTTGGTTTGATTATGGGCTCATAGATTAAATCACAAACGTAAATCTAGCTAATTTGCGTTGGAATGTCGTTATAAGAAAAATTTGCATGATAATTATATCAATTGTGTTTAAATAATGTCCATTGGGATGTTGGTTAATTATTCCGGGAGCATGGCTCGCCGAGTGTTTTCTTTAAAAATCTATGGAACTTACCAGCTTTATGCTGACTGTTTATTTTGGGCATATTGTCAGGGTAAGGAACTTTGTCATGGATGATGGGCAAACATTGGCTAGACTTGCGTTATGTTGGCTTGTTATGGGACTGCTTGAGTTAATTATTTTAATGAATTTGAATAAACCTTGTGTTTATAATGTTCGAACAATTGGTGAAATGAATTAACTAATGTCTTTTGAAAACATTGATTTCTAACTCAAGTTAAAACAACCAACCGATTTAAACAACGCACAGTCTAATAAAAATGGGTACCAACTTCCGATACCACCACCGCATTTGTTTTCCGCTGTGATTTTCGGGGTGTTACAAAAGTTGGTATCAAAGCTAACGGTTGTAGTGAACTAGTGGAACTAGTCTACAACGAAAGAGTATGCCAACATTGTTGGGATTTGGCAGTGGTATTCGGGTCGCCCGGTGACATATATAAAATTACGTGACCGATAGATTTATAGTTTATAAAAGAGTTTGCCGAATTAATTTATAATTAATTCTGTAATGCAGCGGAATAAAAATTATATATATAAAAATATATATGCATATATAACAAATTATATATATTAAAAACTAATTAATCAATTAACACAAATACCAGTACGCAACAGGATCCGATTACCGAACACGCAAACACATAAATAAATAAATAAATAAATAAATAAATAAATAAATAAATAAATAATCTAAACTAATAGTGAGTTTAGATATACCTTGGCGGTGTTGAACAAACGTTCGAGACACCGAGTTTCAACGAACGAAGCGCTAGGTTGAAACGGAACAAACCACTTTCGGTCTCAGACGGTTGTCGCATATCGCGATTATTCTCGTGGTCCGGTGTCGCGTACAGCTACGGGACGGCGTTTATGACACGTGGTCATTACGCATCGCGAGAGTACGTCTTGACAGACGCCTCATCTCGCGAGACTACGAGATCAATCAGATTCAGATCTGATTGCAACCGGAGACGGCGCACGACGAAAAACGTCAGACTCACGTCGATGGGCGACGGCGTGCGATCCGCGGTGGTGGCGGTGGGTGACGACGGTGACGACGGCGAACGGCGGCAGTGGCGGCGACGGCGTCGAGTTTCACGGTGGTGATCGGCAGGTTTTGCGGCGGCGATTGGCGACGAACCGAGCGGCGGATCAAGGCGTACGAGGCGGCGATCTCTAGACTGTAAGGCGGTCTACGGGCGTTGACTGACGGAACACCCTAACTAGCAACCACCACCAATTTATGGTGGTACGAAGATGGCCAATGGATGACGGCGGTGGCGAGATCGACGAAAAACGGCATCGCCGTTTTTTTCTTTTCGTGGTGTTCATACGAGAGAAGAAAGAAGAATTTTTTTCTTTTTTTTTCTTTGGCCGTCGACCTCAATTGGGGTGATTAGGGTTAATCCCCTAATCATCTAATATTTATTAGATGACCATTAATTTGCGACGGGCCCCTCTAGAAAATAAAGCCCATCTCGTACGCGAGCCCATGAGTCAACGTTAGAAAATATTTCAATAAAAAATAGCTCGGCCGTAAATTTAAATAAAACTACTTTTATTTAAATATCGTTCAACCATTATTATTAAACTGGTTAATAATAATGTTATTAATTATTAATTATTTATAACTATTATAAATAATATATGTAATCAAACGTTTCCGTTTCTTTTACCGGTTAACGAGTAAGCGGGTTTAGAGTACGTTGCACCCGGTGTAACTCTTACGGGTCGTAACCGGGTCGGGTTCAAGATTTGTCGGATCAGGACACATAATATCCAACAAACACTTGCCATCCATGAGGTAAAAATTTGATTGCTATTTAAACTTTTATTTAGGAATTTATGAGTAAACAGACTTGTACGGATATTCACGTGTACAGATGTCTCACTCATCACCGATCTACATTACTGACATCGAAGGTGGGTCCCCATTACTTACATTAACACCTTTATCGGGACCATCCTATACATGTCAATGTACGGGTAATAAACACAATGGCTGGTTGATCGAGAGTGATGATGAGGAAGCAGATGAGCAGGTTGTTGCTGTAGCGGCAGATGAGATGATGCCGATTATTCCAGTTCCAGAGTCACCACCGATGGTGCCGGTCCTACCGAAAAACCGCTATCGTTTGGTCTACTCTAGGAAGCGGCGTAGGGTCACTCCGACTGAGGTCGCAGTTGATCCAGGGGTCATTAGTACAGGTACCTGCTGATTGCTGACAGTGTTGCGGAGCCTGAGCCCGTGATGTCAAGGGTCGAGCATGGAGACGAGATTACTCGTCAGATTGATGGTTCAGGTACAGGAGGTGGCGTTGTATCCACCCACGAGCATGGTGAGTCATCTAGATTCGTGACACCATTACCACTCGGCTTTGTCGTCGTTCTTACGATATCGCGAGTGCGAGCCTTATCGCTATCATCGTTTCATCGCCTCGGCTAATACCCTAGCCGTCGTCGCCGTCTTGAATCGTTGGTGCTCGCTAGTCGCCACCATAAACTGAATTATTGCAATTTCTAACGAATCGATTCAAGACGCTTCTTGCGATTTGCAAAACGATTTGATCCGAACATCGGATTGGTTTTTCCGTGAAAACCCTAGCGTCATCACGTTGTCCCTTGATGTCTCTAACGTTTGTTAGCTCACTGCGAAGGTATATCTAAACTCCGTTTTAGTTTAGATTATTTTAATTTCAATTAATGTAATCGTTAGTGTTTTTCGCGTTAACCGGTTTAACGCAAAATTGTGTTTGCGTGATTATCTAGTTGATCGTGATCCTGTTGATACGATTTCGACACCAACGGTTTACGCGTTTAAAATTAGTAAAAATTATTAATTCCGATGTCTAAGGATTACCGATTAATCTGTTTTAACTCTTAATTTGCTAAACCCCGTCGGTAATGTTTTAATCGAACGTAAAAGTTTTTTCTTTAACGTCACCGGGTACCCGTATACCACTGTCGAAACCCAACAGGATGGTACGCTGGGCAGTAAGTGTTACCTATAAATAGGTTGACATGTTTAGTGTGTTAAGAGAACTTATGTTATTCTACACCTCCTGTGTGTGTGTTCTAGAGAGAGAAACCAGAGAGTCTTCATTGTAATCTTCAAGTGATTCAATAAGAAAACTCTTATTTACCTTCTCGTGTACTAGATCGATTGATTCTATTAGCAGTAAGATCGTTCCATGTACTTACAGTGGTCGATTTGGTGGTGAGATTCTCTCTTTTGGTTATTTATCACCATCTAATTACTGTTTTTTTATTTTGTTAATGTTCTCATCAGGTGTATAGCATGCTTTAAGCAGATCCTAATTCGATCAAGCAGTGTTAATACAATGAATTCTCAATTTATTAAAGGCATAATAAAATATTGAATATAGATTCAAAATTTTAGCATAATGCATATATATTGTACTTTTGAACATACTAAATCAAATAGGTCTGGAGTTTGTTTGAATCTCATAAAACGGAGTTTTTTTCCCAAAAAGGTGTCGGTGGAAAATTTATTTATCAAAATTGATGATTTGAAAAATATTTACCACAATGGGTGTTTTCTTAAAACTTTCATTTCCCACTCCTATTTTTATTGGATAAAAATCTTTTTAAAAAAATAATCATTAAAAATGTTTTCTAATAAATTCAATTATATATATAAATTCAATTATATATATATAGGGTAAGATTACTTGGAAAACTACTTTTATTTGGAAAAATGGAAAACCAAAGAAAAACTATATTAAATGAAGGGTATTCGGTAATTTGACATTCTTTTTTTTCTCTTAGTTTTTTTAATTTCACATATATCTACATGATAATTTTATTAAAAAAAACTATTTTTTTATCTTGTTCGTCCGACTATGTTGCATAAATGCAACATATTATGTTGCATACGTTGCATGTATGCAACATAGTATGTTGCATATATGCAACATAGTATGTTGCATATATGCAACATTGTGTGTTTCATATGTTGCATATATGCAACGTAAACAACATACAATTTTGCATATATGCAACATAGTCAGATGAACCCCCAAAAAAAAACGCTTTTTTTTGTCATTTGAATTTGATGCCAACACCATATTACTCAATAACCTGGTAGAATCCAACAATTGTTGTCCAGATTGTGTATTATCAATAACAGGAGACATTGATAAACTGATGCGATTTTGGAGCTAAAACTAACTTGATTGAATAGATGTGCAGCGGGATTAAGTGGACTGAAGAAGAATATCAGATATAGGCACAGTTAAAAAAAATAAAACGAAGAAAAAACAACCCTAAAATCGAATATCGTGGAGATGGAGGGCGGTCGACATCGATTACCTGATTGATTACTGATGCGCATAGTCACATGGTTCGCGGTACACTCCGGTACGAAAACGTGGTACGAGAACGCAATTCGCTAGTTCCCTAAAATTTGGTACGAAGAGGGGTAGGCTCATTTCGGTTCGCTCCAACACGATGTATCATATAATGTGGTACGATGTACCATAAGTCAATATATTAAAGGAAAATTGGATTTAAATAATCCCAACTATCCACTGTTGGACGAGAATAATCCCAACTGAAGAAATTCTTTCTGGCAGTCCCAACTATTTAACATATTTTTTACAATAAACTTTCCGTTAAGTTTTTTAACCCCCGTTAAATGTTGATTACGTGGACTGCCTACTTGGCGCGTTTTAAATGACGTGGCATTAATTAAACCTTTTTCCTTTTTATCCCAGATTTGTTTATTAATGCCACGTCATTTAAAAACGCGCCAAGTAGGCGGTCCACGTAAGCAACATTTAACAGAGGTTAAAAAACTTAACGGAAAGTTTATTGTAAAAAATATGTTAAATAGTTGGGACTGCCAGGAAGAATTTCTTCAGTTGGGATTATTCTCGTCCAACAGTGGATAGTTGGGATTATTTAAATCCAATTTTCCTATATTAAATTCATAAATATTTTAAAATATATTCAATAATAAGTATAGTCAAAACAAATAGTTAGTCTGTTATCCAAAACAAACATCCAAAGACTCAATAATAATTCCAAACTTTGTAACAATAGACATAGACTAGAGCTACTTATATTAATTTGTTCCAAATAATTCCATATGAGCTATTCAGATACTCAAATAGAAACAACAATAATAAGTATATTATTATTCTAAATAGCTCTACTTCTATAAGCTCTACTGTTGTGAATCTGATGTGAAGTAAACTTTCAAATATTATAGATAGAAGCAATAATAATTCCAAATAATCTCAATGATGTGAAGTACTAAATTTCCAAAAGGACCAAAACATACCAGTGATATCATAGAGCAAACACCATTAGAGATGTGTAGCAGGTAGCAGCGACTAAACTAACTTACTGTCGACTACACTAATTCGTGGAATAGAAGTGTGAAATTAAAGATTGGAGTAAAATAAGAGTATAATAGAAGTGTCGATTGTGGAATAGATTAATGGTTGTCAACTAAAATGAATCGCTAGTGTCAGAAAAAAGAAAATGACAAATTTAATTGGAGGAAATCATCGATAGTCCAAATCGAACGGGAACATGTGCAATTGGCTTACAACTCATGATCCCAAATCGATCAGGTACGTTTCAAATTAAATTTCGGATCGTCAATTTCATGGAGCAATTCGCGAACAACGAGCCCAGATCGCGAACGTACCGTGATTCGGTACACTTGAACCAATTTGAAAATTGTAGGGGTAGGAGCGATTTCTTTAACCATGCAGATGCGAGCTCGAGAGAGAGATCGATTAAATGTATGTCCAGAGATAAGCTTTGAGATATCGATTGAATGGAGTTGCTGTTCTTGAGGTAGAAGAGAAGAAGAAATTGAATATTTGACCTAAATCCAAAATAAAAAACATGCTGAAATAAAAAAGAAGTGTCAAATTACAGATGTACCCTTTATTAAAGCTAGTTCTAGTTTTTCAAATAACATTTAATTTTCCATTGATCTTCACCATATATATATATATACAAGTGGGTCGACCCGCGCTTCGCCGCGGGGTCGGACCATTTTAGAAAGTCGGTTAGCTAAACCATAAGACATATGGGCAGTGCGAAACTTAAAGGCTAAAATAGTGTAAGATGTGCTTCAAATTACAACCATATTTTATGAACTTTGTATATCATCTCTACGTCCAAACTCAAATTGAGAATATGGAACTCAATAACCACTATTAGGAATCAGAATTTAAATTAGAAAGCGTGCCTAAACACCCCAAGAATCACAGAATCCATAACTGTGTTATGTGAATACCTGGTGCAGAGTGTATATATACACACTTGTGAATGAAATGTAGACGCCAATCCAAATTCTAAATGAACATCCTCTTGTAACACAAAGCAAGTAACTCTAGCTATAAAAAAAGTCAGAAATCTATGAGTGTTAACCTCTTAGAAGAATTATAGAAGAGAAAATATGTTGTTGGTGGTTATACCTCACATAAATTGATTAACAAAAGCATGCATTTGTTCCTCTTCGATGTTCGGATGCTGTGCCCTTTAAATCAAAACCAAATTCGTGAACTCATAAGAAACACATGGCATTCCATGAACAATAACCATATTTTACATTGCAACTTAAAATTAATTAATATAACTAATAAGAGCATTAAAATAGGGATATGAGTAAATTAATAAAACTAATAAGAAGTAAAGCTAATAACCTATAAAGATATGAGAAAGTTAATAAAACTAATAAGAAGAACTATAGCTAATTATCTATTATTCAAATATAGACATCATCCTCACCCTTGACAAAGACGTCTCCATCCTTTCCCCTAATCACTGTCCACAAAGCCCCAGAAATCACACGCACATATTAGCAAAAAAGTGAACAAATTCTCAGTTTAACAATTCACAAAACCTCCAAAATGCCTTCACTTTAAAACCTGCAAAACAAATCCTTTGTTAATGAAGAATCACCATCAAACTTCAAACATAATGAAGTTGTGAACATATATATTCTTAAAAAATACCAAAGAAGATACAAACAGTAGAGAATCACAACCAAGTTAACCATTTTAGAGCCAAAAAACCAAATGTAGAAAATAAACGAAAAGAGGGAATCACTTTCTAAAATGTAATGTCAAACACCTGCTTTATTCAATATATGTTTGAATATATACTATATGGGGCAGTAATGAAGAACTCACCTACCATCACAGCTGCTAATTCGACAGGAGCAATTAGGATTTTGTAAAGCTCTAACAACAACGAAAGAAACAACGATTTTAATATGCGAACCTGACAGATGAAACGAAATATATCATCAAACCGAACCAACACGAAACTGCTGTGAATCACTGAATAAGTGAATGCTATCAACCTACAACTAAAACAACACAAAACACTCTTCTCAAAACCCTAATTTACGAACTGCAGAGATAGAAATCCGAAAGAAACAGTAACAAATTAGGTTTGCCATCGAAATAAGCCCTGGATGCTGAAGAAGTAATAAAATCGATTCAATTAGAAAGATTGGCGATGGAACGAAATTGCATAGAAGAATCAAATAACAATAACAAATCTTTGCTTTCAAGTTGTACCATACCTGTACTCTGGCTTATGATTTCGTGCAAGAGAGAGAGACGCAATAAAAACCCCAAAGAAGAAATATGTGAGTTTATCCTAAACACAAAAAAAATGAACCATAAATAATCAAAATAAGTTTTGTTCTTAATGAATACTCACTCTGCACATTCAGCCATTTTCTGAGTTTAGTTCTCAACAGTCTTCAAGATCAGAGACTTCTTTTCATCCAAGTACTGCATATATACACACACACACACAAAAAAAAATTAATGCTTTGCAAACCTCAATCAGCTGATGATAAGTCAGCTTGCCAAATCACTTACCTGGTATTACCTCATATAAAAAAAATCAGATCAGTAGGGCCCTTACTGTCCATTATGTAAAGCTGAAACAATATCAAAACAATTTAAAAGAAGAGATTACATATGAGAAAGAACTCCATATATAGCAAAATTAAGAACCTACAGCCCCAATAAATTAGAAATCAGGATATATTAGCAAAAGGCATCCACATCCCAAATTACTTGAGAAAATGGAAACACGTACTACAAACCGAGTTCAAATAAGCAGCACCTAAACAAAATCACACCATAATCGCAGCAAGATATACAGAATACACAACCTATACCTCGATCTAAATAGGAATCATCACGTACTGGCGAAAAAGCATCCTTATCCCAAATTACATAACAGAATAGCAACACGAAAGATAAATTGAATTCAAATAAACCGAAAAATGATATCACATATAAAAGAAAAATCGTAAACATCATACTACAACCCAATTTTCAGTGAAAATTAGGGCACACTGTAAAAGAGGTACTCGAATTCCAAACCCTAAGCCTGAAGTAACTTACCAGAGGAGATCAACGCTATATCAGATGATTTAGGGTTCTGAGACCCTCTCGTTTATAGATCTTCACCCTCATCTCGCAGTACAGAACCCCCTAGCCGTGATTTTCAGATGGTAGCAGTGGGCTGTTGGTTTTCCGGTGGTGGTGTCAAGATGACGACCCGGTGGTTCCCTTCCTCGGAACAGAGATGTGAGAGAGAAGGATGGGGGAGAGAAGAAAGAGAGCAAGCGAGGCTGCTCCGATCGAGTTTGCGTGTTGAAATGAGGGATTTTCTCCTGATTTTCTGGTGAAACATATCCCTGATCATGGCTCTATTATAGCCACATGATTACTCATGAAAATAAGAATTCAGAAAACCTAAGAGAGAGCAATCCCACTGTTAGCATAATGTTAGACATTTTAGTATATAAACAAACCTAGAGAACAACACAAAGAACAAAAGTTTTAGTGTTTTCATATGCACTATGAACCTACTATTTTTGTTTTCTCTAAACCCTAAACAAAATAGATAAGAATCGGTAAAAATTGAACAGTCCATAGAAGATAAACACATACCAGGAGAGATGAAAGGGGAAAATCACACATGCCTGCAAGAAATGAAATAGATAAAAAATCAGTAAAAATTGAGTAGTCCATATAGTAAGATCAAACAGAGGTTAGTAACAACAGATCATCAAAAGCGTTTTAAAAAATCACCATCGGAATTCATAAAGAAAACCCCAAACCCTAAGTCGATGCACAGACTCATATAGAAAACCCCTCTTCTCTGCTGTTCAGTACCGACCGTGGCACTGGAAAAAGCAGCGAGACCGTAAGCACTGGAAGAGAGAACGAAGATACATAATTAAGAAGAAGATAAATCAAAGTCAGATGCAAATAGGAAGCCAACGCAAAACCACAAACAAAGAGATGAGAGAAGAACACACATACGGAGATCGATTGGCCTTCAACTTCATCGCGAGGATCGAACACCATTGCAAGGATCCGATGATCAAGGAAAATCGTTGTTGAGATCTTTCTCTCTGTGGCTCTTTTCTGTGTGTGTGTTGTGTGGTGGTGACTAAATCGCCGGTAAGGAGGAGATAGAGGTATTAGGTTACCAGAGATGGGAAAAGGGAGGTAGCGTGTAAAAGACATTTTGACCAAGCTCCTTGTACGTTCTCAATGCTAAAGCCCCAAATAGTCCCTCACGATTAGACAAATTTACCAAAACTGCCATGATCTACAAATGCCCTCAAAGTTGATAAAAATTACAAACATGTAGATTCTTGTAAATTGTAGATAGTAATAATAATGTGCATTAGTGGCTTGTACACTATGTTTTGAAAAGAGTACCATAAATTGTCTTATGTTATTATAGGGTAATATATATATATATATATATATATATATATATATATATATTATGTTGTTTTTTATTT
>JBCNJP010010899.1:0-19479 GCA_039602395.1 Deinandra increscens subsp. villosa
AAAAGTCTAAACTGACAAGCTAAGCTTCACCTATTTATAGGTAAACTGCCCAACGTACCAAACTAACCAGCGTACCATTTGGAACGTTGCAGCGTACCATCTGGTATGCTTCATGGTACGTTGGCAACCTAGCTATTTCAACAATCTAGACAATTACATAATTTGCACAAGAATGACCACACCCGGAACATGCTTTAACAAAAGAATCATGGTAGTCCTTGTTTGGATATGACAGTGGTATTCGGGTTACCCGGTAACGAAAAAATATTTTTAATGAAATAATTATTTAGGTCAAATAATTATTAAATCTATTACTGAGTAGTTTAGTAAATTAAAATCAATATAATTAAATTAACAAGTAATTTAATACGCAGCGAAAAAACGATTTAATTTACAAACGTGAAAACTAGTCTATTAACGTAAACCATATTCAACAGGATTCGACAATCACCAAAACGCGCAAACACCCGTCGCATTGAAACAAGAACACAATACAATAAATAATAAATTAAATAAATAAATGATCTAAACTAATAGTGAGTTTAGATATACCTTAGCGGTGATTCAAACACACGTTCGAGACACCGAAAGTCAAAGGGTGACGATAGGGTTTCGCAGGTTACGATTCGACGGGCGAATTGAACAATCCTCGCAGTTACGGATTTACCACGTGTTGACTCGAGCACCGAGAAAATCACGTACGTTGGATTGGGCGCGAACTAGGGTTTCGTGGACGACGGGCAAACTCACCCTATGATGGCGGTTCGCGGAGAGGGTGTCGGCCGGGAAGCGGGCGACGGTGAGGAAAGGCGGAGGCCGGCTTAGGTAGCGGCGGCAATGCGACGGGGAGCAGCGGCGGTGGTCGCGGTTGCTGCGGCAGCTTGACTTGGGGCTGCGGCGGCGATCGCGGCTACGGCGGCGACGGCGGTGGACTCACAGAGGCAGCACGGCGGCGGCTAGGGTTTCTCGGTTTCGTTGCGTGGCGACTAACGAGAAGAGGAACCACGACGAAAGGTGATTAAGGATCTCTTGTTCTCGCGAGCGATTGGATGAACCACTGAAGAAAATCGGTGGCGACGGCGACCTAGGGTTAGGCCGAAAATCGCAGGGAGAGGGGAAGAGAGGGTAGGGCTGAAATTTTTATCAAGTGATCAGGGTTTTGCGCCCTTAATCAGTTATAAATAACTGATTAAGGTTCATTTCAATCCCTCGATTTAAACAATCCTTTTAATCGAACCTTTTAACCTTTTGTGACTAATCTTTAATTGTATTAACTATTTAGTCACAAGCCGAGACTTAACGAATAACAGTTAATTAATTAATTCTCTAATTGTCGTCCAAGACGTAAATGTTATTTCTTTGTCGCTAAATTAATCGTAATGATTAATTACGAATAATTAATTATTTTATTTATTAAACCAGTTAATAAACAAATAATTAATTCTTCTGCAAATTTGCCGGTTATTCAGGTAAGCGGACTTTAAACCCGTTGCCTTCGGTGTAACTCTTACAGGTCTTGACTGGGTCGGGTTCTTGATTTAGTCGGGTCAGGACACCTAAATCCAACAGTCTCCCACTTGGACTGAATCGCGACTATAATAAAAAAACAGTCAGAGGTGCTCTAGCTACACATGGTTGTCCCAACCAGTCACGACACTTCAAGTCAAATGACCAAGGCACATCTATAAACTCGTGTTATAGTTTAGACTTATGGTATTTGTAAAGTCATCAGATCTTTTATGTATGAGACATCAATCGAACTAGAGACATGGATTTATTCATTCTCTTCCGTGTTCGATCATTGTATTTCTCGTTTCTCGTTCGAAGTGGTCCAATCAAACACACAGTAAGTTTGGGTAAGGCCTTACACTTAACACTTGGAACTAACGAGAGGGCCCACGATGTCAAGTTGTTGCATTATTATTGCAAGAGTACAAAATCCCATATTGACTACATACAGCTCCCACTAAGCTTCAGATCCATTCCCAAAAGTAACCGTTATGGTTGGCAGTTATCCGATAACGTTAAGCTACAATCAAAGAATGTCCCTCAGGAGACGAGAGATTGCTTATGTATCTCAGGTCTAAGGATACTATTGAGTATACCATTTAACAAATTTGTCTTATGATTAAATCCATAAAGATAATATGATGTGAGTTACGTCCCGACTTCATTCTGTAATGAGGCCTTGTGAATCTGGATCGTCAACAAATTGAGTCCAGAGTCAGAATAGTCTTGCTTCAGACGTTGTTCCCATAATGTCTGATCGACTACGGACCTTTAGAATATCAACTGAATATTCATGGATAGTAAAACGTATAAAATTTGAACACGTTACGCATAATTCAGACTCTTCGTCTAACAGTTTAGAGGAGGTCGACTGATTTGGTGCAAACGTTAATGTTCGACATCCAACACTAAATTAGAACATCAATATGGTGCAGAATTCATATACGATGTAGTGGCATCGTGTCATTGATCTAGCTTGATCATTGATTTATATGAGTTCGCTACCTTGTTCTAGGGTTTTATTTTAAGAATGTCTTTATAGGTTGTTTCTAAAGTTTTCAGTGTTTATCTTCAATAGTGAGACTTCCTAGGTGATTTGAACTTGTGATAATATATTGCTCCTTGGTAAGCACACGTACAACTATGTTATCACGTGAGCATGTTAATCAACTATTTACAAAATCGAATTAACTCTTCTGGAATGTTTTACTGCATTCTTAGTGCAAACACGATTAGGGTGGCTAATCGATGTTCAATGAGTACCTCCGGTACTTGTCAAATGAACATTTACTTTATTCATCAGTATGTCACAGTGATGACGCGATTTCCATCTTGTGTCGTTGTGTAACCTTTTACAGTGACAACTCATGCAATATCTAAGTATTGGATCCCTTTCGTATCATATCCAGTATGATTCGAATTGTTTCAAGAGATCCATTACTTCGCAGTTGCTCAGCCGCAATGTGATTAATACTTATTTTGATCTTGAAACCTTGGTTTAATCAATTTTGAGGTTTCACTTGAAATTTATTCCAGTAAATTTTGGTGATCATCAGATCGACTACTGATCGTTAATCCGGTTAGGATCAGGTTCAATGCTCCCACTTGCTTTATGTACTTTGGCATTCCTATGATCATTCTTCATTCAAACCGTTTGGATATTATTTTGCACAATTAAATCGATGCAATTTTACTTTCGTTTTCAAGAATGAAATGTTCACTTTCGTAGGCACACTACGAGACTTGAACATTTAATATCCAGGTGTTATGTTTCAGACATATGTTTAACATGATCATCAAAATCAATCAAAGAGTTTAATGGTATGGAGATGATCTCATCTTAATTGTTTGAAAGTGGGTTGCAATGAACGAGATGATATATTTTTATCAAAATTGTCGAGTTCGACGTCAGAGGATATTATCTTATTCAAGTAAGATTAATTGTCAAACTTTGACTAGAATGTCAATATGTTTCTTCGAGCAACAACCTTTTGTTGATGAAACATTGATTGTCTGGCTCGTCTCGTATGAGCATGAGAGTTGATTTACATTGTCCAGTGATATGTCAGAATTATTTTTCTTTAGATTCTTAAAGATCTAACTATGGACATGTAATTACTAAATCATTACTTTCGCAAGAATCCGGTCTGGAGAATAGGATTTAGTTACGCAAGTGTTTTGTGATGAAACATTGATTGTCCGACTCGTCTTGTATGAGCATGAGAGTTGATTTACATTGTCCAGTGATATGTCAGAATGAATTTTCTTTAGATTCTTAAAGATCTAACTATGGACATGTAATTACTAAATCATTACTTTCGCAAGAATCCGGTCTGGAGAATAGGATTTAGTTACGCAAGTGTTTTGTGAAGAGGCGTTTTGGTTATAAGATATTGAGGGCAATTATTGTGACAAGTTGCTAGTCTTGTGTTTGTCAGTTTCAAGAATGAAACTGTTATCCCTTACACGAAACATCCAGTGTATTGTAGGGTTCAAACACGTGTGAGTACAACGAGTGTAGTCTAAGACTTTTAAGGTGCATTCAGGTACACACATGTAATGGTACAGTGCACCAAAAGGGTGTAACCATTTTACAATGTCATAATCAGCAAGTGATTGCATTGTAGAAATCAGCTGGTAGTTTTGAACTGGGTGAAACAAACGTTTGCTATACGTAAAGGATTGATTTGTTCGCTTGATAAAGATTGAACCAGCAATCTTTAATTAGTTCGACTTGATTTAATATACTTGACGCAGGTGGTTCTAAGTGATGAGACTTTATAAACTACCTTCGCGTCGTGCGTCATCTTGTATCAAGTATGATAAACGCTCAAGGATTTATCACTTTAATGGGATGCGAAAGAACGAATGTCTTGCATGTTGCATTAAGATAGCCTTGATTAAATCAAGTTTCCAGGTACATGTTGTGTTGTATGTGGTTTTAGGATTTCGAATTTAATCTAATGAACAGTTGAATAAAATTCAAACATAGATCAAATAACCATGTATGTTTCGAAATTCAAAATAGTCAAAACACGTCATGTTCAAAACCCAGTGGAAAGCAAATTGTTCATCCTGGAAAACAGCCAGGGAAACCAAAAACAAACAAGTTCTTTAATAATACCAATAATTGTTTTAAAACTGAAAACATTAGACACGAGCTTTATTGAGGATCACGCAAGATAGCTAAGTGTCATCTCGGCTTGCTTCCATCAACTTCATGCACCTATAAAATGTAAAGTATGTCAGACATATATTTTGTAGGAATTAGTGAAGCTTTATACAACATAACTTATGTGTATACCCGAGGGTGTGCCCTGAGGGGCTTTCCCGTTCTTCACCTTGGCAAGATAGTCTGGGCAGTTTCTCCTCCAGTGCCCCATCTTGTTGCATTCAAAACACTAGCGCTTGTTAGGAGGCGGTGCTTTGGATGCCTTTGCCTTGCCCTTCTGGGAGCTACCAGATGTTTTGGGTTCAGCTGCCTTGCCCTTCTTCTTATTTCCACACCTTCCCTTCTTAACCTCAGGCTTTCTCACACCTCCTGATCGGATAGCGAGTACATCAGGTGCCTTGCTGCTGCTACTACTACCGAGATTAGTCTCGACAGTCTTAAGCATACCATGAAGCTCCGTCACTGACTTCACCAGATTGTTCATCTTAAAGTTCACCTTGAAAGGGGTGAAGGCATTAGACAGTGCCACCAGGATTAAGTCCGTCGCCATTTCGGCAGGGATCTCGTAATCCAGCTTCGCAAGGCGATCGATGTAACCCTTCATCTTTAGGACATGGGCGCTAACAAAAGAGCCCTCAGCCATGCGACAGTTAATCAGTGTCACAACGGTGTCATAGCGCTCCTGCCGGGCCTGGGTTTCAAACATGCCACTCAGATCACCGATCATCTGAAAAGCTGTCCTCCCAACCATATTCTTCTGAATATCAAAAGTCATGGTAGCCAACATAAGACACACAACAGATTTAGCATTTTGTTTCAATGTGTTATGGGCATTTCGAGCAGCAGCCGTTTCAGCTTCAGGGTGCTCTAGGACCCCAGCTTCCAACACGTTCTCCATGGTGGCCATCTTAAGGACGATTTTCAGATTCCTTTCCCAGTCGAGAAAGTTGATGCCATCAAGCTTCTCTTTCTCAAGAAGAGACTTAAGATGGAAGATTTATTGGTTCGCGCGGTTAGCCATCTGAAACAACAGGCAAAATTTAGTGTTTTGATGTTTGATTCGTATTCAAGGATGGGAAGCTAATCTTGAATAGGATTTGAGAATTCAGTTAATTAGACCACTCCTCCAGACAGCGTAAAGTGCTTTCAGAGTTTCTAAGTAACTAAATGGACAACGAGTGTCACTTGTGAAGAACTGCCACAACTCACGTTATGGGGCTTTCACGAACGGATCAACGAAATACATTTAGCCCCATCTATGCCCATTTTGTCTACAAGCCGACCAGAGGTACGGTGTTGAAATACTCCAATACCAAAGTTGTGTGAAAGAGAATGATAGTTGTCCTAAGTGATCATCGTGTGTGTACGTTGTTGAAATACTCCAATACACTTACCTTGGAAGATACCCTAAACACCACGTGCGGTGTTGAAATACTCCAACACGAATGCATCGGTCAATATGTTCCAAGTTAGACTTACCAGATATGATTGTTAAGTCACATTTTAATAATTAAAGTTATGACAAAATTAATGAACCCTATCTCACTCGGGACGATCATTAAATATCCTAAGTATTAATGATCTACATGTCGCGAGACGATAACCAATTATATACTAAGTTCGATTAGCTTATCGAAAAATCCGTATTTAGTGTCGAATTAAATTGGTTATTAAATTTTATAAAGTCGTAATTTAAATTAGGACTTATATTGATCGAAAAATGAGTTTTGTACAGGTAAAACTTAGTTTTGGTTTTATTCGGTGCGTTAATCAGAATTAAGACAAGCAACTAAAAGATAAGCAAACACACATACACATATTCGGCAATAAAGAGGTTTCGACATTGTCAGAGCCTATGACAATGTCGAGGAAGATCGGGGACATAAAAGTAAATCAACCACGAGATAGAAAAACTCCCTGATTGACTTAGTCGCTCCCACTTGCTTCAACAAGGTCCTGCGCGTCATGAGGAACGTCGGTCTTGTTTTGGTCCTTGCCATTTTTGAAAATCCCATAAGGGATGATTTCCAAACGGGGTCGTCGTATCAAGCTCGTCTCGTTCGTCCAGGCGAAAGTGAGCAAATACAAAAATAAAATAAAACTAATCTATTTTAAAATAAATACACTTTGAACCCAATCAAAGTGGGCCAATCCAAAACAAAACAACATGGACCAAATTGGCCTAACCATAACGATATTCATGACAAACCAAAACAGGGTTGGGCCGAATACGTGCGAAAGAAAATTCAATCAATTTTATTTTATTGAATCAAATTATGTTAAGTGGATACAAATTGACTAAACGTAGCTAAAGGGCGATTCAATTAATTTCGTGACTTTCGGATTAAGAATCCCAGTTGGCGAAAAACACCGGTTTAAAATCGACCCGTCAGAGTTTGCATGTGGTGATCAAGGCTCTGATACCACTGTTGGGATACGACATTGGTATTCGGGTTACTCAGTAACGACAAAAATTTCGAATTAAATAATTATTTAGGTCAAATAATTATTAAATCTATTACTGAGTAGTTTAGTAAATAAAAATCAATATAATTAAATTAACAAGTAATTTAATACGTAGCGGAAAACGATTTAATTTACAAACGCGGAAACCAGTCTATTAACGTAAATCATATTCAACAGGATTCAACAATCACCAAAACGCAGAAACCCATGTCGCGTTGAAACAAGAATGCGATACAATATATAATAAATTAAATAAATAAATGATCTAAACTAATAGTGAGTTTAGATATACCTTAGCGGTGATTAAAACACATGTTCGAGACACCGAAAGTCAACGGGTTACACTAGGGTTTCGCAGGTTATGATTCGACGGGCGAATCGAACAATCCTCACAGTTACGGATTTACCACGCGGTGACTCAAGCACCGAGAAAATCACGTACGTCAGATTGGGTGCGAACTAGGGTTTCGCGGACAACGGGCGAACTCACCCCGTGACAGCGATTCGTGGGGAGGGTGTCGGCCAGGAAGCGGGCGACGGCGGCAATGCGACGGTGGTCGCAGTTGTTGCGGTGGCTCAACTTGGGGCTCCGGCGGCGATCGCGGCTACGGTGGCGACGGTGGCAGACGAACGCATGCGACGGAGGGGGACTCACGGAGGCAGCCCGGCGGCGACTAGGGTTTCTCGGATTCGTTGTGTGGCGGCTACCGAGAAGAGGAACCATGGCGAAAGGTTATTGAGGATTTCTTGTTCTCGTAAGCGATTGGATGAACCACCTGAGAAAAGCGGTGGCGACGACGACCTAGGGTTAGGACGAAAATCAAAGGGAGAGGGGGAGAGAGGGTATGGCCGAAATTTTTATCAAGTGATCAGGGTTTCGCGCCTCCTTAATCGGTTATAAATAACTGGTTAAGTTTCCTTTTAATCCCTCGATTTAAACAATCCTTTTAATCGAACCTTTTAACCTTTTGTGACTAATCTTTAATCGTATTAACTATTTAGTCACAAGCCGAGACTTAACGAATAACAGTTAATTAATTAATTTGTTAATTGTCGTCCAAGACATAAATGTTATTTAACATATTTATCGTTAAATTAATTTTAATGATTAATTACGAATAATTAATTAATTAATTTATTAAACCAGTTAATAAACCAATAATTAATTCTTCTGCGAATTTGTTAGTTATACAGGTAAGCGGACTTTAAACCTGTTGCTTCGGTGTAACTCTTATGGGTCTTGACCTGGTCGGGTTCTTGATTTAGTCGGGTCAGGACACTTAAATCCAACAGTGTTGTACAGATCCAACCTGCTTAAGATTCTTCAATTCTGACATTAGATCAGCATAAACTTTTCCAAATCATAATTTTGGAGCCGCTAACAACTCATCCAAGTCATCGGTGGCCATTTCTTTGTTTCACAAATGACTGGAACCATTGCAACGCCTTCTTCTCAATATGAATACAGGTTAATCTTACCTTAGTTTCATCAGACACCTTGTCAAGCAAGAAAAACTGGTCGACCTTGAACAGCCAATCGTCGAGTTCATCACCTCCAAATTTGGGAAAATCAATCTTCGTTAACCGATTTGCAAAGTTATATCCGGAGTCGCCTTCTCCTCCGTTGTTTCTCTTGCTCCGGTCACCGGTTATAGTTGCCAATTAATTCATCTGCAGTGTCATCGTCATCATGAGTTGCTGAATTGACTCCAAAGTCTTCGCGTGTGCTTCAACACGATCGATGAGCAGAGAATCGCCATCTGAATTGTTGATATGACCGTCGGAATTGTATGGTTGTCTTCTCGTCATTGTCAATTTGATCGAAAATCATGAAATCAAGAGACGAGGATCACTCGCTTTGATACCAATTTTGCGAATTATAGAAATCAGCTCATAATTAGCAATTGTTGAGCTGATGTTAGCGATCGAAAATTGAATGTAAAGAATCTATTTTGGGATTGAGCTAACGATCGAGAGAGATTCGATCAAGATGAGAGGGAAAGTTAGTTTTATTGTATGGATCAAATAAGTCCCTCACGCGATATCAATGCCTATAGTCACCGTGCGGAATCCGATGACTAGAGGTGATTCTAGATTGAGTCGAAAAATGTATTAAACAAGAAAGAATAATTAAAGTAAACACCAACCGATTATGAAAGCTTGAATGCAATCCGATTACCACACACTTGAGAATCACGAATTCACACAGTGAATTCGGTACACACTGAATCCGCAAGACACCAAGAAAACCCTAGAGAATCAACAACCCTAAACAACTAGATTAGCTAACCTTATATAGGAAAGCCTAAACTTGTTAACCAAGCAAAACAAATCGGCCCACATGGCCTATTTACGACCGGACCCAAAAACCCACTAAAACCCATAAACAAATTAGCCCAATTACAATTAGAACAAGCCCACAAGTATTTCTAATGCAAAAGCCTCATAAATATGGTCTCTACAATCTTCCCCTAGGCTTTAGCATTAGACAGCAGTCTTCACATTCTGAATTTCTTGGATAGCTGCACCGTTGCTGGATCATACCATAACTCTTTAGCCACAATCTCTGCAACAGCTCGCGTATAGCATTTAGCATATTCTTCAGTCTCTGTGTTGCTTTCAATCTGGTGCTTGGCCAGAACTAAAATATCCTTCTTATGAAATCTCATAAGATCATGAACCTCCATAACATTCATTGTCTTTGATTCACAGAGAATCTTTACTTCTCCTGAGTAGTCACTGTAAGCCCAGGTCTGAAAGTCATGTAGACAACCCTCAGAATGATGCATTGGGAGAGGTATTGTCTTTGTCTTCTCTGTTGGAGGGTACAACACATTAGAGAACTGCTTCTTCGACCCACTACCTTTCTTCCCATCCCACTTGAACACACCTCTGTATTTTTTAACATATGACTTCTTGTGAGGAAAGTCTTCAAACCTTTTGAATTTGCTAAGCACCGCATTCTCCAATTTTCTATAGAAGTACTTAGCCTGATCATTCTATGAAGGGTTTGTAAACGGGGCCTTAAACAACATTATCAGATCCACATTTGTCCAAGAATAAAACTGGGTCCAGCTTTTGTAGTACTCCGGAGGATACCGACCCTTTCTTCTGACCACAAACATGTTCTTCTCAGCATCAAACATCCAGGATTTGATTTCTTTAGTAATCCCCCTTTTGTCATGATAATGATCTCCCAACTGAATCAAATATCTTTCAGGAGGATAAGCATACGTCTGAGCCTCCCAACCTCCATCAAATTCTGAAGCAGGAACAGTCATGTATTCTCTGTCTCTTGTGTCTTTATCAGCAGCATCAGGTAATACTGGGCCAGAAGTATCAGGAATATCTGATTCAAAGTCAAAGACAGGTGATTGGGATGAATCATTGGCCCCTGGATGTCCTTCATTGTTTCCCGGATCTCCTTTGTCATCTTTCTTTGATCCACTTGTACCAGCTGTAGCAAGCTGTTTTATCAATCCATGCAATTCTTTAATCTGATTTGAGAACTGTCTGTTGACCTTCTTTTGATTCTCCAGTTCTGTAGCATGAATTTTCTGTATGTCAATAAGACCTCCAATCATCTCACTTTGGGTAGTGTTTTGGGCTTTTAATTGAATAATTTCTGCTTTGAGTTCCTTCTCTAATCTGAACTCGGGTGTTTCTACTGCTTTTCCTTTATCTTGAGCTGTGGGTTGTGAAGATGACTGATCAGCACCAGTATTGGTTACTGGTTGTGCACGAGGATCAAATCTTCTTCTTCTTGGGTCAAGTGAAGTTTCATCAGTGTGTAGTGTGGTAGTCTCTACTTCATCAGTCTGCTCTGTAGTAGCAGAAGTACCAAGGGGAGGCTCCTTAGTAGCTTTCCGCTTTCTTAACAATGGCGTCTCAGCAATCTCAGTCTCAACATCTTCAATATTAATATCATCAAGGTATGTATCATAATTGATATTCTCTTCACCTTCAAAGTTCAACGCACCAATGCGCACGTCTTCAAGATCAAAATCTTCCCAATCTGAACTATCTGTGAGTTCAGTAACAGGCTTCTTAGAAGCTGGCACATTGTGTTCTTCATCAATAACTGCATTTCTTTCCACCGGTACCTCCTCTCTTGTTATCTCAGCAAATTCACCAAACTTGTTGCCAAAAGGCATCTTGTCTGTCAGTTTCTTCTTCAGATTGATCATTAGGAACACCTCAATTCCCATGGGCTTAGTATCATGAGTATCATTGGTCTTTCTCAACGCCGGATATCTAGAATCCAGAGCTAACTGGATGAACCTTGGAACGGCTGCAAACTTTTTATCTCTGATTACTACAGCCTTCACATCATCAAATATCAACCTGGACCAGTTGAATCGAACTCCTCTAACTAGTGACACCATAGCATGGGTGTGCACTTGGTTCAGTTGATCTGTCGAGCTCTTCTTAGTAATCACACATTTCTGCAGGTAATGGGCCAGCATTCTCCAGTATGGTGGAAGGAGAGCCTTCATAGTAGGAGGAGAAACTGTGTGATATCCCATTTCTTTCAGGCATTGAGACACCATTTCTTTGTCAAGAGCAATAGGATCAGCAGCAACGTCTTTCAGTCTGAGGGCCTGTCTGAAATTCTCCTCAGACAAAACCACTTTTGTTGCTTGTATCTTAGCTATTATCTGCCTTCCATCATCTGATACATATGCCGTCTTCCAGAACTCCTGTTGCATACGCTTGCAGATAACAGGGTTTGCTGTAAGAGCATAGTGTAAACAACATTTCTTCAGTCCTGCAATCATCGACTGGTACTTCTCACGAAACTCTGCTGGTGGATCCAGCAAGTATGCCACTGTGTTGTGATCTTTGATAAATTCTAAGTCCCTGCACTCACAAACACAGATAAACATCCAAAACAAACAAGACGTCATTAGTTTTACAGATTTCTCGAAAACCGGACAGCATAACGGCTTAACAGTTACTGAAAACCATTTGAAGCATCATCCGGTACCTTTCCGATCAAGAACTAGGTTCCTGATCGAATAGCATCCATCTGATCAAGAAACTGTAGGTTACCGAGAGCATGGATCGAAAAGTATAAGTCCCGATTGAAAAATATACGCCCCGATCGAAAAGTATACATCCCGATCGAAAAGTATACCTCTCGATCAAGAAGTAGTGTGCTCGATCGAAAAGCCTTATCCTCCGATCGAAAAGCATGACTCTCGATCGGAAAGCTTAGTTTGCGACCGAGACGGCACAGTTTATCGGTAACCCACGATCGAAAAGCTCTGGGGGCTAATCGAAAAGCTTCTCAGCCTGATTGAGAAGCCCCTAGCTTGATCGAAAAGTATCATCTTTTCCATTCCAGACCTGCAACATCATCAATCATGCAATATTTAGTTGTTTTAACAATCAATAACCGTCTTAATCACCTGCAATTACGATTATTCAACCATCCCAACCCATAACCTCAAAAAAATAACATAAAAACACATACTCAAGTCGATCGGGTGCGGGTCTAGCCGAGCGCTTCAGCCGGGGAGCCATTACTCAAAATTGCAAGCGGTACAGTGATCGGAAGGGGATTCCGACCCGCTTGATATTCTCAGATGGTGGAGACGGTGGCAGATGACGGTGGTCAGGAGAGGAGCAGCAGCGGCGGTACTGTGGTGATTGGAGAGGTGAGGTGGATGGTTTTCGATGGGGATGATGAAGGTGAGGTCGCGAGGGTGTGGCGAGGTCGGTGGAGGCGAGTGGTGGCGGTGGCAGATGGTGGTGACGGTGAACGGAGAGGAGGGCGGAGGGATTAGGGTTTGGAGGTGAGAGAGACGAGGGGGGAGAGTGGCGGGTGATGAGCCGTCTCTCCCTTTTTTCTTTCAAAAATTTAAAAAAAAATCATTTTACCCCCCTTTACTTTCAAATGTAATTTATTTCCACACACAAACTTTAGGATGCCCACATTTTGTTAATTTTATCACCAAAAGATAACCGTTAACCCCGTTAATTATAAAAAGCTTCCCCTGAACTCCAGCCCGAGAGATATCTGACAACTTTAAATAAAAATCATAAGACAAACATTAAAAAAAACAGACGTTAAGATAAAATAAAATAAAACAATAAACAAAATAAATTAAAAATCCACAAAATAAAATTCTTAACAGACTGAGTTTTGATTGAGAAGGCGTTATAAGGGATCATACCAGATAGTCTATGACTGAGGAACCTTTTTCAGCTTCAGTTACTTTGCGTGTTCAGGTGATTGTCGGTATTTTGGTCCATTTTTTAAACTCATGCCGCTTTCGCTTACTCAAGCAGTTTCATCACATTAAATTATATTTTTCAGGTTTATTAATTATGACAATCTATCCAGGTCCCACACATATGTCCTAGGTATAAGTGGTACATTCTATCAAGCACACCTGGTTTCCATACAACATTTTTCACGACACCTTTCCTTAAGCCCAACATCATGCTCCAGAGGGGTTGAGAAAAGAAAAGAATAGATCACGGGGGTTTTGTTGGATAATATACAAAGTCAGCTGAAATTTTTGAAGCATTTTTAACAATGTTCTCATCAGTGACAAAGGCTGAGGGTTTTGGACGCTTGAGGGTCTCTTTTGATTGTGCACTTGGCATCTTTTGGTTTATTATATATATACAATGTGTCACACCCCCAAATAACCACTAACGGAGTTTATACCGTTAAGGGGTGCGAGCAAACCAGGACCACAACCATTAGTTACAAATACTAAACGAATCAGAGTAAAGTCCAAAACATTCATTTCAAAACAGTTTCAAAAGTTACGCAGCGGAATAAAGGCATAATTATCTTAGCACTAACCACGTGCTTTACAAATCTTTGTTTCAAATTCAAATTCCCAAATTTAGTTTAATAAAAGTAAATATCTTCTTGTGCCATGCCAACCTCCAGTGGATACTCTTCAACGATCTGCAAAAGTGAAAACCACACAAGTGTCAACCTAACGGTTGGTGAGTTCACAGTGGGCATGTCATGCATTGGCCCGGTCTCATAATCGTAATCGTGTCAACATATACATACGTAATATTTGTTTGTGAAAAGCAATGCTTAGTGATAACATCAGTTCATAATCATATCGTATTTGGTAAAAGTATTGTCCGTAACATAGTTATCAGGTATGTACTAGTCTTGTATAATTAAAGTGCTCAACCGATATCGCGGGTAGCTAATCCGTTGTTTCCATGCACTAAGGAAGTTTGTACCAAAGCTGACCATTAAGTATCGTAGAGGCGGAGCCTTCAGCCGTTTTGTTTTGCGGACATACGTCATCGCGGCTTTGCCTCCCCCGTGTCCTCTCGGGATCACGGTCAGATAGGCTGATATTGTACCTCCGTGCACCTCTAGTGTCACGAGGCGGAGTTTGTCAAACTCCAGTAGATCTACCCAACATCCCCTCGCTTTACAATTAATGGCACAATTAAGTTGAGGACTTTTTTCAGTTAAAAGGCAATCCTTAGAAATCATGTGATATCATGTGGTTTAGACTTTAACCTACACTAGCCATATTAAAACGATTTACTTTAGGGTTCTTATGAACTCCGAAAACATTTTTCAGTTTCATTTTAGAATTAGTTGTTTAAGTAATTCACAAGTGTTTCCCATAAAACACTTCAAGTTCATCAAGTAGGTGCACAGCACTCTAAGCTTTCAATTTCATCAAGTAGGTGCACAACACTCTAAGTTTTCAGCATTGTTTTTCATTAGGTTATTCAGTGTGTCCCAAACGGGCTTACGGTAAACGGGGTAGTGACACTCACCTTGGGTTGCACTGCTACACTTGTTATATAATCCAAGTTTTGCTTAACGAAGACCTATGAACACGTTTAGGTCTTAAGTATTAGTTTGGTGTCTAATCTTTACTTAACGTCACTATGGCCCATAACATAGCACGTTGAATCTAAGACTCGACATAACGACACACAATACCGATGGTTGATCATAAACAAGGGTTCATATACATCAGAAATCAAAGCATGTATCATCATAGCATAATCATGTAAGTCATGGCATAACATTCAAGCAAATTGCACAAGTTTGGATTCTGGTCTCAGTTTCGCTAGCAGTTTCGCTAGTCAGTTTCGATGTGTGCACGGGCAGCACTTTCGCTAGGCAATACCCGATGACACAGTTTCGCTAGGCTAGTTTCGCTCGAAACTGTTGGCACAGTTTCGCTAGCCTAGTTTCGCCCGAAACTGGTTTGAACTTTCGTTCAGGGAATTTCGCTCGGTAGTTTCGTCCGAACAGGTCTGGTTGGTTTACCCGGCGACACTACAGTTTCGCTCCATAGTGTCGCTGGTTGAAGATATGCATAATTTCGCTGGACAGTTTCGCCCAGAGAACATGACAGTTTCGCTAGTCGCGAAAAACACATAAATCAGCCTAAAAATCAATCTAACAGCTTCCATATTACATGCAATTCATTATCTAGCATACATAACCATTTACCAACATAAATCAGTAAGCTTTAACACCTTAAACATGCATTTTCATCATCAAATCACCAAAATACATTTAAAACCCTAAAATGACCTAAATAGCATAAATCTTTATCATGGATCAGTTTCACACGTAAAGTTATCAACTTTATGGTAGTTCTAGCATCCCTAAACAACATATCAGAAGATCAAGTGATTCTATGAAGGTTTGGTCATGCTTTAAGAAGAAAACACATAGAAAAGCAAGAAACATAGTTTTGGGACTCACGGTTGATTCTAGGATCGATGGATGATCTTCACAACTCGGGGTGATGGCTGATTCTTGATGCTTCTTGGTTGGAATCAGCTGGTCCAGAAGTTTCAGGAGAGTGTGTGTGTTTTTGTGTGAAATGAGGCAAATAGGAGAGCTAGGGTTTATTAAGATTATTTATATCAGAGGCTAGTTTCGCTGGCAGTTTCGCTGGCCTGGCGAAACTGGCTCTGAACTCGTGCAGGTCAATCAGTTTAGCTAGCTACCGGGCGAATCTGTAGTTTCGCTGGCTACCAAAATAAGGCAATTTCCACAAAATCAAGTGTTTACAATTTGTCATGCTATTAATAATATTAACTCATGCGTTTAAACCACATTACACATAATGACAGCAACAAATGAACACATAGCACATATGGGCGGGTTCGGTGATCAACCAAAGGTCACGGAGATTGTCTAACGGAAGTAAACCTTGAAATTCTCGGATGTCACATCATCCCCTTGTAATTGGAATTTTCGTCCCGAAAATTATTCTTGCGTCGTAGCGTTTGCAGCCTCGGCTGTCGTCGCTGGGGAAAGAAAGCAAAAGTTTTAGGGTTGCCACATCCTCCTCCTGTTAAAGGAATTTTGGTCCCCAAAATTAAATCATACCTTGAGTTTCTGTGGACGTTTGCTCGAACAAGTGAGGATACTTCTTCTTCATCTGATCCTCTCGTTCCCAAGTATATTCTGGTCCACGTCTTGAGTTCCATCGAACCTTGACGATCGGAATCTTGCTACGTTTGAGGGTTTTCTCCTCGCGTCCCATGATTTCCACTGGTTGCTCAATGAATCTCAGATGTTCGTCAATTTCCAATTCCTCCAAAGGAATTATTTCAGTGTCTTCAGCCAGACATTTCTTTAGGTTGGAGACGTGAAACACGTTGTGAACTCCATCGAGTTCAGCAGGGAGTTTTAATCGGTAAGCCACCGGGCCTACCTCCCCAATAATTTCAAATGGACCGATATAGCGAGGATTTAGCTTTCCACGCTTTCCGAAGCGTATCACACCTTTCCAGGGAGATACCTTCAATAGTACCTTGTCGCCTACCTCGAACTTCAAAGGTTTACGGCGTTTGTCGGCATAGCTCTTTTGTCTGTCACGTGCTGCGGCTATCCGCTTTCTGATTTGAATAATCCGTTCGGTTGTATCATGAATGAGTTCTGGTCCGGTGAGTCCCTTCTCACCCGTTTCGGCCCAACACACGGGCGATCTACATTTCCTGCCATAAAGTGCTTCAAAAGGTGCTGCACCGATGCTCGAATGATAACTGTTGTTGTAGGAGAACTCCACCAACGGAAGGTGAGCCTCCCAGTCTTTACCGAAGTCGAGAACGCAAGCACGGAGCATGTCTTCTAAAGTCTGAATAGTTCTTTCCGTCTGACCATCGGTCTGCGGGTGATAGGCTGTGCTCATATCCAGTCTGGTCCCCAGTGCTTCTTGCATAGATTGCCATAATCGGGAAGTGAATCGGGGATCTCTGTCAGAGATAATAGTCTTTGGCACCCCATGACGTGCCACAATTCGGTCGATATATAGTTTTGACAACTTATCCATATTATCACTTTCCCTCATTGGAATGAAATGTGCAGATTTGGTTAGTCGATCAATGATAACCCAAATCGCATCCGGTCGATTCGATCGATGAGGTAATCCCGTTACAAAATCCATTGAGATATCCTCCCATTTCCATTCTGGGATCTTTGTTTGCTGTAATAGCCCAGAAGGCTTTTGGTATTCAATCTTCACTCTTGAGCATGTTAAACACTTAGCCACATATCACGCGATGTCGGCTTTCATATTCGGCCACCAATACAAGTTCTTCAAATCTTGGTACATTTTATCTGATCCAGGGTGCACCGAATACCTTGATTTGTGAGCCTCGTCCATCACGAGCTCGCGGAGATTTCCAAGTAAGGGAACCCAAATTCTGTCATTATAATACCTGAGTCTGTCGGACCTAACTTCAGAGTTAACGTCTGATGTGTTGCAAACACATCCGATTTTCCTAAGTCTTTTGTTATGTATTTGAGTCCATTTGAGTCAGTTTCCATTTGTTTTAAGTGCTTTTAGTTAAGTTTGAGTCCTTGTGTCCTTTTTATTATTTTTATTTGAGTTTTGTAGGTTTTTAATAAAGTCCCGAGCCAAATTGAGAATTGAGGAAAAAGTGCTGAAGAAGTAGTTCCAGGCGTATCGCCTGGAACTTTATCACTGGCAAGCGATACGCGCGTGGAAAGGAAAGTCAACGGGGGTTAAGTCGGTTTAACCGACTGTTTTGTCGCGGCATGGGCAGTAGGCGTATCGCCTACAGAAGACACACTTCCAAGCGATACGCTTGGAAGTCTAAAACCCGCAAAAAGAGGTTTCGACATATAAAATCGATTTTAGGGTTTAGTTTCGGGATTCTTCGACTTCCAGGCGATTTTCAGAGCGACCAAGGACGAATTTCAGAGGAGAAGGGAGCTGAGATCAAGGAGAATCATCGGAAGACCAAGATTTCATCACCATACGCTATCCGGTTCTTTCGGTTTCTTTGTTTTCAATCATTACTATCATGTTTTTGAATCAAGTTTCATACTTTAGTATTTTTATTATTCAGAATATGATTGTAGGCTAAACTTATTATGCCATCTAGACCGTTTGATGAGTAATTGATGTTTTGACTTTATTCTCGGCTTTGATTGATTGATTGATGTTACGATTTTATTCAATTCCATTGATTATCATGTTGTGATGCTTATGTGTGTTATGATCAGATTGTTAATCGATTGTTAATGCTTAATTTACCCGCGAATGTCTTTCGGTTTAGGTAGATTAACTAAAGTAGTTAACTTTAGGGTTGATTGCTAAAGTATAGTTTAGGGTTACCTTGAACTATTGCATTTTCGGTTGGTTGATTATTTGATTGTAATGTGCTGCTAAACTGAAGACTTAAAAGGTATAGGTTTAACGGGTAGTTGGGTTGGTTAAAGTCTTAGGGTTGCGTTGTCTCAAAAGGAAGCGTCCTAGGGTTTTGTCTAGCTTGCTATTCCGTGTCATTCGTGGTAGTTATTGGTAGCTCCGGTTAGTCTAGGTGCATCTTAGGTATATCCGAGGGTGGCTAGGGTAATTGAAGTGGGATGGACTTAAAAGGTGAACCCTTGTTCGAGCGTTAGAATCGTTGCCTAGGAAGGACTTAAAAGGTGAACTAGCGACCATCAGATTAGTCAGAGCCGAGGTAAAGTTAAGTGTCAATTGCGAGTCTAGGTCTAGGTGGTATATCTCTCCCTCATTTGAACTTCCCTGAAGGTTTCCTGCGATTGTTTGTTTGTGCGTTGATTAGTTAATTTAGTTGAATCCCAAATCAATTCAAAAACCCAAATCAAATTACTCATAATTTCCATTTCATAGGTCTAGGTTAAGTTTTGCTTTCATAGTGTCCTAGGTTCGATAATCCGGTCTTGCCTTAGCTTTACTATAATCCGACAGGTTCACTGCCTTAGGGTTCGGTTCGGTTTAGGTCATTTTGGTAAAATTAGGTGTGTCTTAGGTCTAGGTTTTAGGTCTATTTAATTAGTGTTTTTAGTGTCGTTCCGAGCACATCAAGTT
>JBCNJP010010900.1:0-19477 GCA_039602395.1 Deinandra increscens subsp. villosa
CCAACACTCCTGGGGTTGGGAACTTCATGAGACCATGTGCCGTTGATGTGAGGGCCCTGAGGGCCCT
Source organism: Deinandra increscens subsp. villosa (assembly GCA_039602395.1). Lineage (NCBI taxonomy): Eukaryota > Viridiplantae > Streptophyta > Magnoliopsida > Asterales > Asteraceae > Deinandra > Deinandra increscens. The sequence goes on from JBCNJP010010900.1 coordinate 68, forward strand.
GATGGCGGGCCTTCCTATGATGGCGTTATATTTTGACGGGGCTCTTACTATAGACCATGTCAAGTCGGTTGTTCTCTTTGTGAGGCCTTCCCTAATGGTGAAGGGAAATGTTATCTTCCCTAGGGGCCTGACCATTTCTGCTGAGAATCCTATTAAGGGTGTGTAATCTTCTTGGACCCCCGCCCTGATTTCTGGCCTCATTTTCACAAAACAATGCTCATACATAATCTCTGTCCCACTTCCTCCATCAACATGGATCCGGGCCACCCGATGCCCTGCTATGTCAGCAGCGATATTAAGAGGAGCTTCTTGAGCCTCGTCGGGCCCTAAAGCCATGAAAGTGATGGACCTTTCCAGCCATTTCTCGTTGTCATACAATCTGTGCCTGACTACTCGCTAAGGAGCTTCTTTCCTGCCGATTTTTCTTCGGACCATGTCTATATACTGGGGCTCTTCCCTCTGAGGCCCTTCCTTGCCTCTAGGTTTTTCTGGGTTTTTGATTTCTTTCACCAAATGCGATAGTTTGCCTGTTTTAATGGCAGCTTCTATTTCCTTTCTTAGTTGTATGCAGTCATCAATCGCATGCCCGTTTCCTCGATGGTAATCACAATACTCCCCAGGACGGGCCTTACTTCCGTGTCTGTTAGGACGGGGCTTACCAAAAGGCAGCCTGTCCTTCTCGGTGGCAAATATTTCACTGGGGGATTTAAGTAATGGAGTAAATTTTTCGAAATGAGGTGGCGTACCTGACGATGACTCATATGAGCAACTTCCTTTTGATGGGTATGGCGAGTAGGAGGGCTTCTTTTCTGACGAGTTCCTTCTTGAATGGGAACCGCCCGGACGGACTTCATTTTTGTCCCTTCCTTTGCTGTAACCGCTTGAGTTATCTTTTCTAGCCCCCCACTCCTTGGACTTTTGTCCCGTATCTTTTCCCCTGATGTAGGCTCGAACCCTGTCCATTAGGTCGTCAAAGGAGCTTAGGAACTCTTCTCCCAATTTTTCGCACAACTGAGAGTTTCTAACCCCCTGAATGAAGCCGCTTATCTTCATGACCTCTGGGACATCTCTGATGTACATGCTTTCCTTGATGTATCTACTCATGAAATTTTCCAGGGTTTCTTCATCCTTTCTTCTTATGTGGAGGATCTCGTTTGGATTCCTAGTGGTTTTCTTCTGCTGACTGAAGTACCTGAGGAACTTTCCTCTGAGCTCCTCGTAACTGTCAATGCTTTTTGGGGGAAGGGTGTCAAACCACAACCTTGCGTTTCCGGCCAGGGTGGAGACAAACATATGACACCATGTTGGGATACTCCAAGCCCCTGCCGCCCCTGCAGCCCTTATGGCATGGAGATGGTCTTCGGGATCTTGAGTCCCGTCATAGGTAGATACTGAGGGAGGCAATCTTAACTTTGGCTACAGAGGGGCTTCAGAAATCCTATCTGTGAACTTGGAAATGTCCCCCACCTCTGAAGGCTTGTAGGGGAGTGACATAGGATCCTTCCCCTTGCTTTGCTTTTTGTTAACTTTGTTGGGCCCCGTCTTTGGGCTACTTGACTGTGGTTGTTTATCTAGTGCGGATAACAACTTTTTGAGGAGATCTCCCACCTCCTCCTTTTCTGGTTTTTCAACCTCCTTTGTCTTGAGAACTTCTACCTCATCATCAGAGTCTATATCGGTGTACTGACCTTCCACATAATCTTCCTTATCAAACAGCACCTTTGGGATTGATGGGTTTTTCTCCGACTTCTCCAACTCCAAGAGTTAGGCCATTAGAGCCTTTCTGTTGCTTTTTACAAATTCTGGGGTGATGGTATTTCCTTCTTGACTCGTGGAGTTTTCCCCTCCTGTCTTCTTCACATTGACCACCGAGGAAAAGAGTTCTCCGGCCACACTTGTGGCGGCCTTCGTCTTTACGCAAGGTGTTTCAAACCCAGGTGGAACACGAACTTCTCCTCCTTCTTCCATTGTTTTTAGTTAAGTCTAGACCAATGTATTTGTCGGTCCCACGGATGGCGCCAATGTTGCGTCCCAGGATCCCGGGGTAGGATTGTTGGAGGTTAGCTACACGTGGAAGGGTCTTGTGAAGGTTCCTATAAAACAGAAACACCGTTAGCCTTGACACGAAGGGCCCCAAAGGGGGTCTTCGTGACAACACTCCGGCGTGAGAGTAAGTGTTTGTTTAAGGAGAGGAATCAAGTGAGTAAGGAAAGTGTTAGAGAGAATTTGGGATCCTTTACCCGGTTGTCTAAGTATTGTTTATATAGTGGTCTCCGAGGGCGAAGTGGTCATTTCCTCCTCTTACGTCTCCTTTCCTTGCATTAAATGCCTGATGGAGTCGCAGGAGCTTCGAGCGTCGAGAAACAGGCTGGACTGGCGGAGATGCCATTTACATCACCTGTCCCCTCGTACTACCTCGTACTTTCCTGTCCTTCTTGTTGGCTAGGTCCCCTACACTCGTTCGCTTATTCCCATTGCCGAGTTTGCCTTTATCCCTTCCGCCATGGCGATAACCGAGGTGGCATCCTTGGCCTGTCATCGAGGGCAAGGGCTTCCACGTAGCCCGTCGCCTCGGGAGGTGCTTCTTCGTAGCCCTTCTATTTTTGAGGCCCTTGCGAATGGCCTTTTGGGGGTATAGCCCAATACATGGTACTCTTCAGGAAACTGTTTATATGCAACAACCCCCGGGGTTCGTTCATCCTAAGTTCCCTAATCATGTATGCCGATTAACTAAATCTCTTTATGGGCTCAAGCAGGCGCCAAGGGCTTGGTACTCCCGATTTTCCACATTTATTCTCTCGTTGGGGTTCAAACGGAGCTTGTGTGACACCTCTCTTTTCACTTATCGCAATGGAGCTCAGGTTGCCTACTTATTAGTCTATGTTGATGATATTGTACTCACTGCTAGCCATTCTCAGTTGTTATCGCAGGTCATTAAACAGCTTTCGCAGGAGTTTGCTATGTCCGATATGGGCCCGCTTCATCATTTTCTCGGTATCCAGGTGACTCGGGATGGGGACTCTATTTTCCTGGGTCAAGCTCAGTATGCTCGTGACATTCTTCACCAAGCTAATATGACCACATGCAAACCATGCAACACACCGGTGGACACTAATTCCAAGTTGAGTGCGACTGATGGCATACCGCTTTCCGATGGGTCCTTATGCCGTAGTCTCACCGGGGCCCTTCAGTATCTCACCATTACTCGCCCGGATTTGTCATATGCGGTCCAATAGATCTGTCTATTTATGCATGCTCCCCGGGAACCTCACATGCTCTTCCTGAAACGTGTCCTGCGCTACTTACATGGCACGATAGATCACGGTCTTCGTTTGACGGCTTCTCCAGATACTTCCATTGTTGCCTATTCTGATGCCGATTGGGGTGGGTGTCCCGACACTCGGCGCTCTACATCTGGTTATTGCGTTTTTATGGGTCCCAATCTGATTTCCTGGTCCTCCAAACGGCAGCCCACTATTTCTCGATCAAGCGCGGAGGCTGAGTACAGGGGTGTTGCAAATGCCGTAGCCGGAGCTACATGGGTTCGGAATCTGCTGATTGAGCTCTCTGTTCCGGTTCGCAAAGCCACTATTGTGTATTGTGACAATGTTTCTGCCGTCTACTTGTCAGGTATTCCGGTTCAACACCAGCGTACTAAACATGTCGAGATGGATATACACTTTGTTCGGGAGAAGGTTCAGATCGGTCATATTCGGGTCCTTCACATCCCTTCTCCTTATCAATATGCTGACATTTTCACGAAGGGCTTACCGCGTCCGTTGTTCGACTCGTTCCGTTCCAGCCTGAACGTTTCGACTGCTCCACGTTCCAGCTGAGGGGGAATATTAGAGGACGTGATCTTTATATTTTAGGATAATGTTTGTTTCCGTATTTCGTGATCATCTTTTCCTTATTTTGTGGCTTGTAAGTTTATTTATTTGGGAATTGTGTAATCTCATTCAATCAATCAATTTCACAATTACCTTCATATCTAACCATATATCACGTTGTTGATCACTCGTGACAGCATCAAACTTTATCAGAATATTATAATATTCTAAATATTATAAAATGAAATTTCCACTTCAGAACAGATAAGAGACAATATAGCAAGAATAATAATATCATTATACAAATTAAAATACCTTGATTATTGCAACATAGGGCTTCTTCTTTGGTCAATGGTAATTCCATCAAGGAAAAAAAAGCACGGATGTGTTGGTATAGAGGACAGAATTTATGATAGAAACGTGCACTTCTTCAGAGAAAGAGATTCACTGCCTTATAAAGGCTACAAATAGATGACTCAACTAACTAGCCAAAAGACTCGGACTCATAACAAACAACCAACGTAAACATTTGACACATTCTAAAGTGCACGTGCATACATGATGCTTAGGTGGCATAACTGATGTTTGAGTTATTCTCAACACCCTCCGGTAACTCAAACACTCGAACTCCCAATCTGTCCCTGAGCTATTCTAGATAAAGGCTTTGTTAGGACATCAACATCTTGCTCATTGGTGCCACAATAGTTTAAGCTTACTTCTCCTTTCATCACCTTATCTCAAACAAAATGAAACTTCAATTCAATATGCTTTGCTTTCTTGTGCATGACTGGATTTTTTGACATACAAATTGCAGACCTATTATCGCAATTAATCACAGTAACATCTTTTTGACAAGGGTGTCTTTGAGGGTGTGTAGGGTGGACGACCACACAGGGCATATGTTTTAGAGGGGGCATAAGAAAAAAACTTATTCTTTATATATCATGTCATTTAATATTTATTTTTAATTTTTTATGTTTAAACTCATATTTAAAGTAACTAAACGAGCAATTATGTAAAAAATTTTACTACGTCCAATAGATGATAAGAAATGTGACACATTTTTATAAGAATTATCACTAATTTTAAATTAACAAAATTATATATAAGGGCATATTTTTTTATATTCGCCCCGGGCAACAGAAATCTCGGAGACGCTCCTGCTTCTTGACTTACACCCAGATCATACAATAGTCTTCTAAGCCATATGGCTTGACAAGTTGCCTCAGTTGCTGCCACATACTCAACTTTAAAGCTAGAGAGTGCCACTATATCTTGCTTTCTAGAGCACCAGGAAATAGCACCACTGCCTATAGAGAACACATAAGCTGAGGTGCTTTTTCTATCATCTAAGCTGCTAGCCCAATCACTGCCAGTATGTCCAATAAGACTTACTTTTCCACTCCCTTCTCCTTTCTTGTACCACAGACCACAAGAGATAGTACCAACCACAAATTTGATAATTCTTTTGACAGCTCCAGCATGAGTTTAAGATGGCTTGTGCATAAACCTTGACATCAGACTGACAGAATAGGCAATGTTAGGCCTGGAGTGAGTCAGGTACAGGAGGCCACCAATCATACTCCTATATATACTTGCATCAACCAATTCACTATCATCTTCACTTCTGAACTTATCACTGGCCATCATAGGGGTAGGAGCAGTGGAACAATTAAGCATTCCACACTTCTGAAGTAGGTTCGTAGCATAATTTTCTTGACCCACAAAGATACCTTCTTTTGTTTGTTTTACTTCAAGCCTTAGGAAGTACTTCAATAAACCAAGGTCTGTCATTCCAAACTTATTCAACATACATTCCTTGAATTCCTTCATAAGACCTTCACTAGAACTTGTATAAATGATATCATACACATACAAACAAACATACAACAGATCTTGATTTCTGGTCTTCACATACAAGGAAGGCTCATTCTCACTTGTGACATAACCTTGATCAGCAAAGTAAGTGTCTATCTTTGAGTACCAGGCTCTTGGAGCTTGCTTCAGCCCATAGAGGGCCTTGTTGAGATGATATACCGTGTCTTCCTCTCCAGCTATAATGAACCCCTCAGGTTGTTCAACATATATGTTTTCTTCTAGCTCACCATTTAGAAAGGCAGATTTGACATCAAGTTGAAACAACTTCCAATCAAAGTGAACTGCTAGAGCAAGAACAATCCTAATTGTTTCAAACCTTACTACAGGAGCAAAGGTTTCTTCATAATCAATTCCCTTTTGTTGGGAATAGCCCTTAGCCACAAGTCTGGCTTTATACTTGACCAAGTTGCCATCAGAGGCAAGTTTGGTCTTATATAGCCATTTGAGACCAACTACATTCTTTCCTTGAGGAAACTGCACCAAGCTCCATGTATTGTTTCTGTGTATGACAGCTAACTCTTTTTTCATTGCCAACATCCACTCCTTTCTTAAAAAGGCTTCTTCATATGTGGCAGGATCACCTATAGTGAGAGCAAATTGACAAGTAGCATATACATCTTGTAGAGTTTTGTACCTTCTAGGGCCTGAACTAGATGAGCTAGAAGAATGAATTACACTTACTTGTGCAGAAGTGCTTAAGTTGATTGAATTGGAACATACTTGATTGGTGCTAGTTAAACCCTGATGAGAGGATGAGCTAGGTGATGCACTGGATTGATTTGCAGTAGTTGCATGCTGACCTGTTATATCATTATCAGAATCTAACAATCTGTAGGTTTGGTCTGTTTTATCACCTTTCCAATTCAACTGAACATCTTCAAGGAACTTCACATCTCTTCTAGTAATAATCTTTTCACTTACTGGATTATAGAGCCTGTAGCCTTTTGTACTAGAACAATACCCAATAAAGATGCATTTCTCAAACTTGTTATCCAACTTCTTTCTTAATTGAGCAGGAATTAAGCCGTAAGCTATACAACCAAATACTCCTAGTTGATGCACAGCTGGTTTCCTACCTGTCCATACTTGACAAGGTGTCTGGTTAATTAAGGCTCTAGTAGGAGAAAGGTTTAGGATACTTACAGTAGTAGCAACTGCTTCTGCCTAGAAGCAAATTAGGAGTTCTTTTGCCTTGAGCATACTTCTTGCTAGTTCAAGCACAGTTCTATTCTTCCTTTCACTAACCATATTCTGCTCATGGGTATATGGAGTAGTGAGCTAATGTTTTTCCTATGTGTATCACAGAAGTCACTAAATTCATTGGATATGTATTCACCACCTCTATCAGTCCTGAGAACCTTCAAACTGCATCCACTTTGTTTTTAACTGGAGCCTTAAAGAATTTAAATTTAGTCAAGGTCTCAGCTTTATTTTTGAGAAAGTACACCCAACACATTCTCAAATAGTCATCTATAAAAAGTAAGAAGTACCTACTATCATCCAAACTAGGTACCTGCATGGGACCACATAGGTCTGAATGCACCAGCTCCAACTTCCTACTAGCCTTCCCAGTGTTGAGGTGAAAATATTCTCGAGCTTGTTTACCAAGAATACACCCCTCACAGTTTTCATTAGTCTTTATGCTAGGTAGCGCATAGACCATACTTTTATCATTTAGCTATTGCAGACCTTGATAGTGTAGGTGACCAAACCTGCTATGCCATAGTTTAGATAAGGAATCTTCATTAGCTGTACTGTTAGGTGCAGTAGGTGCCCCTATTTGAGATGTGTCCAATGGAAACATATTGTTCCTAGCCTGTTCAACTTTCATAAGAACTGATCCTGCTTTCTTGTCCACAATCACACAAGCATCATCATCAAAGTGCAAAGCATAACCCTTCCTCATAAGTTGTCCTACACTTAACAGGTTGTATTCCATTTGTGGGGCATAATAAACATCACTAAGAAGTTTGTACTGACCATTGTGAGTGCATTATTTTTACTTCTCCTATACCAATCACTGCCACTTCCTTCTTGTCACCAAGCTTTATAGACAGTCTAAACTTTTAATCAATCTGAGTGAAGATGTATCTTGATCCAGTCATATGATTAGAACAGCCTGAGTCAACAAAGCATACTGAACTAGATGGTGTTTGCCCTTCAGTGTTAGCTACCATCATAAAGTTGTTATCATGAATTGAAGGATCAGTGTAGGCAAAGATCAGGTGTTGATCAGCTTCATGACCATCATCCTCTTCTTGTTCAGCAACAATTACTTGGGCTTCATCATTAAACCAACAATCTTTCTTGACATGACCCATTCTATTACAGTGGAAGCATAGTGGATTCTTTATTTTCCGTGATCTCTTCCTCTACCTCTTCCTCTAAAAGCACCTCTACCTCTGCCCCTGGTATTGCTACTCATGTATTCTTGCAATGTTCTTGTAACTCCTGAATTTGCATGGCTTGGAGAGCCTGCTCATCAGTTTATTTAGGTGTCTTCATACTACTTTGTCTGCCATTTGGTCTCTCTTCATGGGACTGCAGTGACCCCATTAATGTCATGGGGGTTAAGGTCTTCAAATCAGAAGCAATTCAATGGAGGGAACCACTGAATCAAACTTGGGTGTTGTTAAACTCCTAAGCACCTTTTCAACAATATTTTGGTCACTCAACTCTTCATCATAAGACCTTTGTTGGCTTACATTCCACATGAATTTTGAGGAGTAGTCTCCAATCTGCTCACCTTCATTCATAAGAAGAGTTTCAAATTCCCTTCTTAGAGACTGAAGCCTGACCCTTTTCACCTGAGTATCTCCTTGGTATTCCATCTTCAAGGTATCCCAAGTTTCTTGTGCAGTAGTAGCAACATCAATTCTTGAGAATAACTGATCATGAATTCCCTGCTGAATAATTGCCATGGCTCTAGAATCTTTCTTTCTGGCCTCTCTATTCTTTGTTGCATCACCAGTAATGTTGAGTCCAGACTCAACTGAGTCCCATAGATCTTGAGATCTCAGGTTAGTATTCATTCAAATAGACCAGTGTTCATACCCTTCACCATTAAAGACAGGAATAACTTGAGCAGGAGGAGGAGTGTTTTTGTCAGCCATTAGAGAGATTATGAATTGATGAGGAAGAGAGCACCGGCTATGATACTAAAATGTTAGTATAGAGTACAGAATCTATGATAGAAATGTGCACTTCTTTATTGATTGTAAATGATAAAGATGAACAAAAGAAAAAGAGATTCACTGCCTTATAAAGGCTACAAATAGATGACTCAACTAACTAGCCAAAAGACTCGAACTCATAACAAACAACCAACGTAAACATTTGACAAATTCTAAAGTGCACGTGCATACATGATGCTTAGGTGGCATAACTAATATTTGAGTTATTCTCAACAGGATGTGTACAAAGTGAAGAATTAACTATCTGTGATAGAATGTCATGATGGATCAAGTTTGATTATAGGCATACATGGTTGAATCAGCATTCCATCTATAGCATAGAACCATGCCTTAAGAAAAGGTGGCATAAGAATCACCAAATGCAGCCTGACATAACATTTAAGAATGCCTACCAAAAAAATATCATATATATATGTACATCAACAAGAGAAAATATAACAAAAACTCACTAGCATGGGTGACATTTGACCCAAATATTTTGTAATTTGGTGAACTCATTTTACTACATCAGGATCAGGAACTAATAGCCAAAGATATCTTGTTTGTAATTTTAAACAAGATATAGCAATAAATACCGATGCTCAGAATAAACATGTATCAAAGCATATTTATTCAGATAGTAAATACTCAAAAAGCCAAAGAACTTTGTGCCTAATTCCTGTCATAAAGCCAGTATTTCATTTTGCAAGCAGACAGATGTAAAGGTGATTCGATTAGTCACGAATTCAAAGCTTTCACAAACACATCTTCACACTCAAGTAATCAGAATTTAGGCAAAAATGCCAGCGAAAACTGTTGAGAAATCCTATAAGAACACATACACAGAAACACATGCAATAACTAACTAATCGAGTTTTGGTGCCACCATTATTGATTTGAAATGAATATGAGCTAAAGATCAGTAAGAACTTATAGTTATAGGAGAACCAGTGTTAAGAACTTGGTTCAGGAACAACAACAGCATGCCCAATCTTCTTATTTAGCTTTTGAGATCCGAAACACGAGGAAAATGCTCCAAAAGCTTCCCCATTTTCATTTCTATATAAAAAATGAACAATAACATACAATTTGCATGTATTAATAGTTGTTTCTAGGATTTTAAGTACATCAAATTAGCAGCAGTCCATACAAAGAAGAAGAATGATTGTCAACATTTATAACACAGAATCCGAAAATCTAATGAATCGAACATGAAAACTGTGATCCCAATGTTATTTAATGCAAAACATGTGAATTACTTATTATGAGAATTTTGGAGCATATGAAGACATACCTAATGAATCAAGAGCCCTAAAATCAATTCCAACAAAATTACTACAAAATTATAAATTAAAACACATAATTAGGGCTATGATTTCACATGGACTTTAGAAACAACAAAATTCATACTCATTTCCTTCACTAATTAACACACGTTGGCACGTAAAGCACCCAAAACAGTAGAATTATCAGGCAATCTCATTTGTTCATTTGGAATAGTAATTATCAGACAACTTAAAGCACCCAAAACAGTATAATTATCAGGCAATGTCTTAGAATTATCAGGCAATGACTTTGTCCTTCACATCTGCAAACACAGTAACAAGCATATCAGAACATTATAACAACATCACATTACTAATCATACCAGAAACACATAACTTATCATCCCAATAAATCTTTCAAGAGATACTCAAAAGAGGCATACTCTTCATTTGCAGCAAGATACTCAAGAGAATTCCTCTCCAACTTTAACACCTTTGAGTCCTATATAATTTGAAATTCACCTGTGTTAAATCCAAAAGATTAAGAACAAAAGGAATTATCTAGGGAAGTAATGTTAGCATCTGGATGAAAAAGATTATTAGAAAGTAGTGATCTGACAACTCAGCACTCACAGATTCAATACGCCTTTCAGAAAAGGGAACCAGGTTTCCAGTTGATCCATGTTAGTGAGACTTAACACTATGAACACAGGAATGATGAACAAAAGTGTAAGAATAACACACTCAAAAAACCACCACGACATTCCCAATACATCTACTTATGAAAGATGCAGAAAAGAAAGGCCAGTATATGCTATCCGCTTCTGTTTAACATGAGGTTCATATATATATTATAGAAAAAGGGCTAGCACATCAGCACGCAGAAGTTAATCCACACCAGAATTACTTGCACAAAAGATCTTAAACACATATTTAAACACTTACAGACTATAAATACTTGAAGATTTAATCCTTAAGACATGATTTCAAATCGAGGCTAACCTTGAGAAGAACAATAAGCATTATGTTAACGAAATTTACCTATTTTCTACTTATTATAGCAAAGTATGGTAACACTCACATGGCAAGCAGGTTGTTGTATACAAATTAAGAAGACCAATAGCAAAGCTACTCGAAACTGATTTCATGATAAGTTGTGTGACAGATTCACATTTATCAAACTCATTTGACATCTTCAATCATGACTAGTGCGTGTGAGGTAGTCATGACTAGTTCTTGTGAGTTACCTGAACCCTGAATGTTCTTCAAAAGGTCAATGTAACCATTTGTGTTTTAATTGTGCTTTAGCCATTTGCCTATAGTTAAGCATTATTAAAGTAAAGGCTGATTTTCAAGAAATACATTTTAGAGGTTCAAATAGGCGTGTCTAAGCAATTAAAACCCTAGATAGGAACTATGGTAACAAATCTATACACTTAAGAACAAGGGTGTTGTATCTGATGCTTAGTTTGTATGTAATTTATTTAACAGAGCGCTAATCCTTCAATCAAGAAAACGTCATGGAATCAAAATCAGATAATTAGCCAATTACAAACAAGTATGTTGAATGGTACAAGTAAGCACCGGTTACGTTCCGATTGAGTAATCTATTCTGGTATAGTAGCGAATGGAATGGATTACGTATCGTAGCGGATAAGGATGCTAAGATGATGGCTGAGGACGTTTGGGGAAAAGCAATGGAGAATCCATAGCCGCCAATGTGATAGTCTGGCCTCCATCACTCGAAATCACACCTCCTGTTAAGTCACCTATGACCTCACCAATCAGTTTAAAGCCAGGAGGGATGAGAAGCTTGAATCTTGATGATGAAAATTAGGGATGAAGAGAATTAGGGATTTAAGAATGGAGATGCGATTGTGGTCACGAGCGCTGAGATGATTTTGTGAGTGTGGAGAATGGAGATTAGGGCTTTCAATGGAGAAACGGGAAAGGATTTAATTGATTTTCTAGGAGCGGGAAGATGAAAACATAAGGCGACAGCGTGGGATGACGCCCACACTTAATAACTGTACTACATGTTTTTTTCTTTCTTTATGATAATTATTTTATGACGCACATAAACGGGCGTCATATACTCTTCATATTGACAGTTTTTATGACACACATATTTGCGTGTCATGAATACACTGTGTGTCATTGTTCGATGATGACGGGCTGTCGTACACCCGCTTAAGTACCTAACCTAAACCTATAGATAGGGCAAGCTAGGGTTATCGAACCGAGGGATTTAGTGGTCACAAGCAAATTTAGGTTATTTACTTTAGGGAATTAGTTGGCTAATCTAAGCTAGTGTCACTAACCTAGATTAGAAGAAAACTATTTTAAACCTAAATTAACCTAATTATGAAGATTTTATTTTATCTATGATTGATTTTATTGAATGAATTGGAAATTGATATATGTAGAAACAATGATAACTAAAATACAAACACCTCAGGATCACGGTTAATCTATCTATCTGATTTTACTAAATTGAATGTTTCGGCGACTACATAGACATAGCCCTATTTCAGTTGCACGACCCAACCCGATCATACAAACCCCAACTCACGTGATAGGATAAGTCCTAACTTCTATGACTAATAGGTTCGGACATGGATGACACACAAATTGAAATTAGCAAACCAGATTGTCAACAATTAAGTCTAGCATACAACAAAGTTTCCACGGTGTCAAATAACAGATAAACTCAAACGTACTACAAGAAACCAATAAAAATATAAAACAAACTAACCGTTCACCGTCGGGTTCACCGGATCTTAGCCGGATACGTCAAAAACGACCTTTAGCCACTATTTTTCTGAAAACGCGTAGCCACTGTTTAAAAAAAAACGTGGCTAAAGGTAAGAAACACTAGTTTCAGCCACACATATTTTGTACTCGTAGCCATATATATAGCTTTTTGACCCTTTTAGTCACATATTGTTTTGTTTAGGTGACAACAACAATCAGGTGCAAAGGCTTTAGCCAATGTTTTACAAAAAAATATGCCATTTATTTGTCATACTTAAAAAAGAGTGGCGAAATGCACCAAATGACCACGGAATTTTAATAATTTTTATTCATGTGACCAAAAACAAATATATATGATACCTTTGGCCACACTTATATAATATTGTGTGACGGAATAGTAGATTTTAGTACTTATTAAATAAAAAAAATAAAATTATTAAGTATATATTATACGTGGCTAAATGTGAGCAACAACCACTGTTTTTAATTAGTTATATGGCTAAAAGCTAGTACAAATGGCCACTTATATTAGGTTGTGTGGCTAAATAGTAGAGTGTTCATGCCCTTTACTTATTTATTGTAAGTGACAAAGATAAGTAATGGTCACAGTAAAATATTACAAGCGTGGCTAAAGATAAGTAATGGTCATGGTAAAATATATTAATTTTGTTTCTGACACCAAAACTTATCAACGGTGACTATTAAACATTTTATGTGTGGCTAAAGATATAAGTAATGGTCATGGTAAAGTATTACATGTGTGGCGAAAGGAAACATGGTTCCCTCTAAGTAGACAAAACACGTTTACACCAATTCTGTAGACTGTGCCCTATATATATGTCATCATTATTATTTTCCTTTACCATCCATTTCTTGATTTCAAATTTTCTACAATATCAACTGTATTATGGAAAATCAAATAGATAATCAACGCTCCCTTGAATGCTGGTATGTGAGGTATAATCGTTTCTATTTGATTTTCAGTAATGGGAGAAGAAGAACATTTCAAATCTCATAAATATGTTCTTAAAAACAACGATGAGAACATTTTCAGGCAAATTTATGCTCAGAAGATTCCTAGTAATTGTGAATACTTTGTTGAGGCAACTAAGTTATTCCGTGTCCTTGATACAAAATTCAATGAAGTTGTATCTGAAGACAAAGATGAATAAGATGAAGACGAAGATGATGAAATTGTTCAATCTTAGGAGTTTTTAACTTCTATTAACAAGATTGAAATCATATATATCAAGAAAGAAGAGAGTAAAATTTATTCTTTGGATGAAATTGTTGAATCTTTTAATATGAATTTTCTCAGACAATTAAGTGAAATTCTCCTAATTAATAAAGATGAAATGATGTTTAACAAAAGGTGAAGGATATAGTTGTTGATTGGTTTGGAGATCCTATGAACATTGCTCGGATTGAAGAAGTTGATGATGATGATGACAAAGGAAGTTTAGGATACATATCCGAAGATTGAAGTGATGAGAGTTATTGATATATATATATATAGGGTGAGGTTCATTGTAGACACTTTCGCATGTGAAATAGCTCTTTTTCATATGTGAAAGTTTCTAATTAATGAGAAAAAGAAAAAAAGAAAAAAAAAATTAATCACAACCATTAGATCAAGAGATCTAATGGTGAAAAAGGGTGTCTAGCTGTCTACACTTATGGGGGTGTCTACAATGAACTTTTCACTATATATATATATATATATATATATATATATATATATATATATATATATATATATATATGAGAAGGATCCTGCGAAAACCCTTTATATTGCGAAAACACGAAAACCAATATTAAAACCTACATAACTTCTCCATACGTTAATGTTTTTTCATAAAATTGACGCCAAATGTCTTAGAATTACGTTATCTTCAATTCTGGAATCAAATATTAAAAAAAATTAACGGTTTTTTTTTTCTTCTTGTGATACACATGTGTATCACGTGTGATACACATGTGTATTAACATCATTACTAATGCATAAAAACAAATTATCATGTCTAGAAACACTCCTTATGTTAAAAACATATTAAAAACACTAAAACATTTATGGTACTAATGATAATGAAACATAGTGCACATGTGCAACATATAATTAAAAAAAGTTATAAAGTGTTATATTTTCATTAGATATAAAGATAACATAACTATAAGATTTATGGTGCAATTTCCTTTTAAAACTAGTAATGTATACCACATATATGAGGGTTTTTTTTGGTGTGGTACACATGTGTAGCATTAAAAAAAACACAAAAAAACGACAGAAATATAACACATATGGTGCGTCTTAGAGAAAACAAATATCAACTCATACTAAAGTATGAGTTTTTTTTGTGGTACACATGTGTATCACAGAAAAAAATAAAAAATAAAAAAAACGTTAACTTTTTATTTTTTGTTTTTATAGAATTAAAGATAACATAATTATAAGACTTTTGGTGAAAATTTTTAAAAAAATATATTAACGTATGAAAAAGTTATGTTGGTTTTAAGATGGTTTTCGCGTTTTCGTAAAATATACGCGTTTTCGCATGATCCTTTCCCTATATATATATATATATATATATATATATATATATATATATATATATATATAGGGGATGGAATGAATATTAACCATGTCTTATAGAATTAACCAAATAACCAACAATGGATGGCTTGATCAAAAAATGGGGTTGATCCAAGGGCTCAAATTAAAGCTGATTTTTTTAATTATGTTTTCTTTTTTATTAAATTAAAAAGGGCAAATCTGTCATTTAACAAACCCACATAAAACCCCCCTTCATTTAAAAAAGTCCATAACTTTTTTATACATTGTCGGATTTTTATAAAAATTGCACCATTAAACTCGTCGCATTTTTATCTTTAATTCAAGTATAGTCTCGACGTTTTTTATTATCGTTTTCTCAGACGTGCGTTGTAGCACTAGTGTTACTACCACTAACTTCATTTGTCATAACTGTTAACAAATAATAAAATTGCATATATACATTCATAACAAGTAGCATCGATGTTTCTACTTAGGTACAACTGCATATGCATATATTACAAATTATAAATGCATCGAAATCTCAGACATACGATTTAGCATTAGTGTTACAACCACTAACTTCATTGTTTCTACTTAGATAATATAAACCATATTTCAGACATACGATGTAACATTAGTGTTACAACCACTAACATAAATTACAAACTATAAATACATGAATATCCATCCATAAAATTACTTCAAAATGCATATAATATAAACCTCTTACATGAAAAAATCATTATAAAATAACCATTTAAAAATTAAAAAATCAAATAACTATGATATATGTGGAGATCTGTGAGATCTATTCACATTGAGAAAATAAAAAAATAATGAAACCATATACTTCGAGAAACTACCCCAATTTCCAAATCCCAATTTGATTAGCAAAAAAGAAACTACCGGTTAAAAGAAATCAACATAAATTTACCAAAAGACTTGAAAGAAATTAGGGCAAGATGAAACGAAACATCAACCAAAATCGCAGCAAAGAAACGAAGTTGTTGAAGGAGGAAAAAGTAACTAATCGAGATCAAACTCACAAAAGTTTACCAAATCTGTTTACCGCAGGCAACAAACAATAAAGCTCAACCAATTTTGACATAAATAAACTTTGTAAATCAGTGTCGGATGGGGGAAACCGGCGACGGTGTCACAGCTTCCGATCTTGCCGGATCTGGATGGAGATGGTGGTTGAGGTGCACGGATCTGCAGCGTCGGAGCAAGGTTCTTCTGTGGGCTGTGGCGGAAGTGTTTGCTAGTTAACAGTGGTCGCCGGTCTTCTGCGGAAGTGTTCGTTGTCTCTGCAGTTCGTAATATATGGTCGCCGGAGATGGAGACATGGCTGCCGGGTGTGTGGTCTTCGCCGGGATGAAATCACGGAAGGGGAGAAAAGAGTGGCTGCTCTCTCTCTCTCATGTATTTAAGTTTTAAACCCTTGTATGTTCAGATTACATAACTGCCCTTGGGCATCTCACAGCCACAAATTACTTAAACAAATAACAACCTTTGGATCAAAAGCCAGAACTCATGAGATTTAGTTAATTGGTTAATCCTCTAAGAAGGGGTTAATAATTGTTCCCTATCCTATATATATATATATATATATATATATATAGGGAGAGGATCATTTGAGAACCAATTTGGTTTGAGAACTAAAAAGAACTAATTTGAGCCACATGTTTATTACATGTATCCCCCCTCCCATGAATTGTAGTGGTCCCCCTTGAAATTTGTGGTTGAGATTTAGTTCTCAAAAGTTCTCAAAATAAAAAATTCTCATTTGAACCTAACCCTATATATATATATATATATATAGGTAAAAGATCCGTGTAGACCCCTTATTTTTTGTAGACCCCGTAGACCCCTTATAAAACTCAATAAAACTCATTAAAACTCACTAAAAATAAAACTCAGTTTTGTTATTTGCGATAAGCTTTTAAGAACAAAAAAAGACAATTAAAAAAAAAGAAAAACGAAAAACATAAAAAATTGAACATTTTAAGACAATGAGTTTTAAAAATCAATGAGTTTAAAACTCAATAAACTCAATAAAACTCAGTGTTGCGTTTAAAACTCATTATTTTAAAACTCATTGTCTTAAAATGTTTGATTTTTAATGTTTTTTGTTTTTTTTAATTTATTTATTTATTTTTTTGGTTCTTAAAAGCTTATCGTAATAAAAAAAACCAAATTTACAACACTGAGTTTTATTTTTATTGAGTTTTATAGGGGTGTACGGGGTCTACAAAATTTAAGGGGTCTACACGGAACCCTTCCCTATATATATATATATATATATATATATATATATATAGGGAGAGGATCATTTGAGAACTAAATGGTTGAGAGAACTTTTGAGAACCATTTTAAACCACTAGTTATATTTACATATACCCCCCTCCCATGAATTGTAGTGCTCCCCAACTGAAATTAATGGTGGAGATTTATTCTCAAAAGTTCTCAAAACAAAAAGTTCTCATTTGAACCTGACCATATATATATATATATATATATATATATATATATATATATATGAGTTTCACGTTATACAATAATATTATGATAGAAACATATTCGAGCGTAAAAATAAAAAAATCACGATACATAACGCAAACATGAAGCTTATTTACTATATAACAATACCGAGTAACAACCGAAGCGTAACACGCAGGGGTATTAATCTCGTTATTATAAGAACCTTCTTATTTTAAACGTTTACGAGGCTTAAATTAAAAAAAAAAAACTTTTATATCACTCTTTTCATCGGGCTTGGAGTCCATTACTTGAAAAAAAATATATACATAAAAAACACTACTTATATATTCGACTTCAGATCTGACATTTTTCTTCTTTGACTTCAGATATATATATTCGACTTCAGATCTAACATTTTTCTTCTTTGAAGATCCAACGCCGTGGACATTTCCCCGATTCCAAGAGTAAAGTAGCTTTTTTTCCATCTTTCATGAACCCTTCTTCCATCTTTCATTTCAATTATCATACCCAATCGAATTCTAAACACATCAATGGCTTCTTCTTCTCACTTTACACCCGACACCTCTTCTTCTCGATCTTGTAAGTACGACATATTTCTTAGTTTCAGAGGAGAAGACACCCGCAAAACTTTTGTAGACCATCTCTACTCTTCTCTTAAACAACACCTAATTGAGGTCTACAAGGACGACGAAGCACTCCCGCGAGGTGACTCCATCGATCAATCCCTCTTCGAGGCTATCGAAGATTCACAAATGGCCGTCGTAATATTTTCTAAAAACTATGCGGATTCTTCATGGTGTTTGGATGAACTTTCACATATTATGAGATGTAAAGAGGAAAGAGGCCTAATTGTTTTACCTATATTTTTTGATGTGGAACCCTCAGATGTAAGAAATCAGAAAAGAAAATTTGGAGAAGCATTTGCCAAACAAATGGCGGCGAATGTCACGAAAGCTGAAATATGGAGAAAAGCCCTTTTTAATGTGGGTAACATAGCTGGATGGGAGTCCAAGAACATTGCCGATGGGTATTTTTTTTTACCAAGTCTCTGGTATAATTATTTAGCGTATTTTTACAACTTGATTAGACACTTTCTCATACAAGTTTATAGTTATATCTTATACATTCATTTATAGGGGATAGTTTTAGAGAAAACTAAGAAAACCATTTATCTACCACTGATTTATCTAATCTATGGTTAGGATCCTTTAATGACAAAAATATAAACAAATAATGAATGAATGAGTTAACTATGAGGTTCTAGGGGTATAATAGAGAAAATATACGTACAAGTATTTATATTAGTCAATGAAATACCATAAAAATGTTTGTTCTCTCTCCTCTCTGTGTAGTTGACGCTAAAGAAAAAACATCCCCATGTTTTTCAAGTTTAGAATTGATACCGAGGATGAAGACGAAGAACACGCAAATAATTGGACTAAACTCTCTAAATCTTA
>JBCNJP010010901.1:0-19472 GCA_039602395.1 Deinandra increscens subsp. villosa
AGCAAATGAAAATATTTACAGTAACCATAATCCAATTCTGTCCTTCCCCCAAAGGAGTTTGAAAAGAATTTCTCCAAACTTTATTTTAGTTAAAATCTAAGTTTTTCTTTTTTTTTCTTTTTGTAGCATAAACAAATTTTAACCTCTGATACTTTTGCATTGACTTATAGCAGTAAAAAAATAAAAATTATTTAACTTGTGTTTCCTTTTCATGAGTTAATTTCTAATCTCGATCTATTACTTCAATAAAACTTAGTATATGGATACTGTGGCTCAAATAAAGGAAAACAAATGACATATATCGGTACAAAATCCAAACAAACAGAATGTGTATATTTACGCAACTTCTTAGTCATCCAAAAACACTTTAAGAGTGGCTTTGCTTCCATGAAAAATCACAAATATAATGATTTTAAGACTCTCTAATTTACCCATGACAAATGTCATAAAACTACCCAGAACAGTTTAAACACCATACAATTAGATTTTAAAACTTGACTCTCTTCATTTATAGATCATGTTAATCCTAAAACTCAACCAATACTCATCCCTACATCTAGAACATCAATTAGAACTTAAATTATATACTAATCACAAATTACCAAATTGATAACAATCTGACGATATACATTAAGGATGGATTACAAATGATGGATTATCACAGTGGGCCAGATATACATTTACAAAAATATAAAGGATTATAACTAATCTATTCTTAATATAGAGTGTGTTAGCACATTTCTAATCCATCATTTGTAATATATCCTTAAAATTAGGACACAATCTCAAAAGATAAAAGCTGATAAAGTTCTATTGTCTTATCATTGTTTTTTTTTAAAATAATTCAGCAACCCTCACTCGCAGACCAACACTCCTATAAGGCAAAAATAATACAGGAAATGAACTGAGGGAATATAGAAAGAACCTAAACATGTCTCTTTCACACTTTGAGTGATTAAATTAGAGTAAAATTAGGTTTCATTTGTAATCTATCCTTACTAAAGGGTCTCTAAGCATCAAAGGATAAAAACTAATACCAAGCACGGATAAAAATTTAATTAAACATGTAATTAGAATCAAAAGTATTGTGTAATCTACTACGAAAACCCAAAGAAAAAAAAGGGGGTAATAAAGTGTTGTTAATTACACACAAATCAACGATTTGCTTTCATCTCCTACAAAAACATCATCATCTGACCTAATTAAATTAGAAAACTCGTATGTCATCACAATCAGGACCAAGTCAGACAAGAGAAAAACAAATCTAATCTAATCAAGAAATAAAAGAAGAGAAGAAAGAAAAGGGATACCTCTGACCTCAACGATGGAGGTCCGCTTGAAGACGACTGAAGTACAAACTTGTGTTTGAGTTTTAGAGAAGCAACCCGAGCAGGGGGAGGGGACCAGTAATAATCCGCAAAACATAAATAGAAGCCGGAAAACTGAACATTGTCATTGAAATTCCATCGATTTGGGCGATTTAAGTAAATGAGTTGAAGAGTATTAAACACAGGAAGTTGAAAGTTTTGTGTAACCGGGGTAGGGATTCAATGATCTTAATTCGTGGCTATGCAATTAAGTCAGGAACTGGCATGGTCGCTATGCAATTAAGAAGGAAACTACCAAGAGGGAGATGATTAAGTCGGGAAGTGAAAGAGGTAGGAATTGACTTAGGGTTCACTCTCAATGTAGATGAAATTGGCGGGAGGGGGGATAACGTGGCATGTCTAACAGAAAGACACGTGGTAAAATATTTCTTTGCTTATTAAAGTAGTAGATAATCAATTAAATAAAAAACTAGTTTATTTAAATAACGTTATTTAGAAATGATAATAATAATTGTATAATTATTTCCACCGATAATTATTATTAACGAATTAATAATAATGTTTTTTACTAGTTATTATTATAATTAATAATAACATCCATCCTAGAGGAAACTTACCGCCTAAATGCCACTGTGGTAAAACATCTGACACACCTCTATAATATTCTACATTTTTGTATTAGGTAGGATCTGAAATATTTAAGGCTTATTTGTTTTAAATAATCTCAACTATTAACAATTGGCTAACAATAATCCCAACTCAAAAATTTTTTTCCATCAATCCGAACTTTAACACTATTGTCTTCCGGTGAGCCAAAACTAACAAAAACTTAACTCCGTTAAGTTTTTGATTACGTGGTATCCTAGTTGGCTTTCTTTATCCTTTTTTCATTTTTTTTATTATTTTTTTTGATGTGTTGGATTTATATACATGTTGGATGAAAAAAAAAACCCCTAAATTGCCTACGTATGTGCGCTCCTGCCAAGTCCATCGTTCCTTCATTATCTCCCACGGGCCACATCCTATCCAACTTTCTTATCTTTTGTGACAAAAGAAACTAAATTTAATTTCAAAATACTATGCTCACCTGAATATGGTTGAAATATGGTTGAAATATGTCATCTCAAGGTCTCTTTACATTTACTAAATGTCCAGGTGTCATGAGAATACATGCTCCACCAGCTAGCTAACAGACCCACCTCCATTATCATATTTACATTTCGTATTCTTAAAAAAAAGAAAAAAAAAGCTAATATAAATAAGTAATTTCTTTCAAAAGATTTCACTTTGACAACACGTGCCTTACAAACACGAATTCTATGAGGTACTAAATTAAATAAAAAGTGTAGAGCAAGCACAAAGATGTGTCTTAAGCAAGCACAAAGGTGCCAAAAGATGATAGTAACCAAGTCATGACAAATTGATATCAAAAGACAACACATAACAAAATTAAACATTAAAGATTATATTCATGGGACTTGGGAGGATCGCACGTACGTAGGTAATCTTGGGAGGATCGCACATACGTAGGTAATTTAAGGTTTGTTTTTTTAATTTTTTTTTTCATCTAATATGTGTATAAATCCATCTCATAAAAAAAATATTAAAAAATGTAAATATGATAATGGAGGTCACAAAGATAAGAAAGTTGGTTAGGAAACGATGGGATGTGGCATGTGGGAGATATTGGAGGAACGATGAACTAGGGAGGAGCGCACGTACGTAGGCAATTTAGGTTTAATTTGTTTTTATCTAAACTCATAAAAAATTTAATAAAAAAATGAAAAAAAATGATAAAGAAAGCCAACTCCTGATGCCACGTAATCAAAAACTAAACGGAGTTAAATTTTCGTTAGTTTTGACTCACCGGAAGACAATAGTGTTAAAGTTTGGATTGTTAGAAACCAATTCTTAAGTTGGGATTATTGCTAGCCAATTGTTAATAGTTGAGATTATTTAAAACCAATAAGCCAATATGGCTTAATATTTAATTACTTAACTAGTTAGTGCCCCGGGTAAATACCCGAGGCTGTGATATAAAAAAAATTAAACGAAGTAAAAGATGAAAGCTTTTTTCTAACTATTAAACGAATGATCGAATTGGAGTTCAAGTTCATCAATGGTGGGTTTAGAAAGTCGCAACTTTGTTTTTTGATTCGTTCACCATCAATCGTTGATCGAAACCTAAGCAATATAGATATAGTTTTTTAGGTTTTCTTTCACGAATTCAAAGCAATTTACGGATCAAATTTTCACTGAGAAATGAAGAATATATGATGAATTAAAGTTATGGTATTGTAAAACAAATATAAATAATTTTTGTATGGAAAAAATTTAATTTTTTTATTTTTAATTATAAGATCTTTCTTTTTTGAAAATACCATTTAATTTTTTTAATTCAAAAATCTATAAAAATAACACATAAGCTAATCATAGGTGTCACACCTTAAATTGTGTCACCTAGACATAGAAAACTTGTGTTTATTATATAGTAAGTATAGAAGTATAGATTAGTTAATTACTTAACTTATATAAAACCGAGGTATAATTTAATTACTTAATTAGTTAATTAGTTAATTACTTAATTAGTTTTAAATGAGTTTATAAAACAATAATATTTACCTGACATTTTATCAATTCCAGACCAAATGTGTAGCTTTACGTTTTGAATATTCATCTAATTTTAAGGAATAAGGGAATAATGATATATTTTATTCGGATAATGGAATTGTGTTTTTGCAGCCTCCTCTTTGTGGGTTGTGGTGGATTGATGTCTGACGGCCCACGTAGCCTATTTTCGTTTCACTCGTTCTTCACTTCTTTTCAGTACCCATTTATAATATTGGTCCTTGTTGTTTCTCAATAACCCAAAACATCCCATCTACCTATCATTTCCTTTTTATTCAACAAAAATACTATATAGTGGTTAAACTATCAACACAATTTGGTTATGGTTCTTTTTGACATACTCATATTCAGGTATGACGAAATTTTTTCTAAGAAAGAAACGTGTGTGGATTTCTTCACCGACTTGTTGGAAGAAAGACCAAATGACCAATGATAGATTAGGTAATATTTTAGCAGTGGCGAAACTTGAAAATATCAATCGGAGGTTGGGATCAAAACTTTTTTTTCCTAACGATAATTTTTGGGTAAATGGGGGGTCGAAACCGGAATTATTAAAATTTTCTACACCAAAATTATATACCCCCTACATCGCAACAAAATTTTCGGGGGTCGGACGCCCCCTCCCGCCCCTTAAAAGCTGCGCCACTGCATTTTAGTCTTTGAATTGATATAATTGAAATATCCTTCTGTAGATCTAATAGGTATTTCCCCTCTTATGGACTCGAGGAATAGTTTTTTCATGATGAGTTAAGCTACTTAATGCAAAGTGACTGAACATAAAAAAAACGTATTTTAACATCGAACACGTGTTTATATCATTTGCATCTGATGTTTTTTTTTCCTTACACCGGAAGCCGTTGAGCGGCTTAGCACTGTACAACGGGTCATACTCACTAATGTTACGAATCCAATATCTATAGATGTAGTTTTAATAAAAAAAATCAATTTTGCTATCGAAAAAGTACTAGTGACACAATTTATAGCCCGTTTACCTTTTATTTCGATGTAAACGTTAGAACGACTTTTTAACTCCTTTCAAGAGATTTTATAGTACTAAAAACATAAATTAAATTATCGTGTCTTTAGTTAAATACTTATGATATTATTACACACTGAGAGATAAAACTATCACATGATAGGTAAAGCATTTGTGTAAAGATTTTAGTTGAGTTTAAGCAATGTCTAAACTCTATTCTCCACTCATCAGCTTTAAGACTATGAGATTGACTCCCTTTTAACTTTTTTAATTTTTAGGGGTGTTTGGTTCATGAAATGTAATAAAAATAAAATTGTAAAGTTTTCATTTATAAAGTTTTACCTAGTTGAGTAACGAAGGATTTTAAAATGCAATAAAATTCTTTAATCAATGGAATTTATTACTATTTCAACATTCTTTAGAAATAATTTCCTTTAATGAAAGAAAATTACATGGTCTCAAATTCCATTGATTAAATAATTCATTCCAATTTAAATTTGTCTATAACCCAACTAAGCACAATTTTAAAAGAAAAACTTTACAATTCCAATTCCATTACATTCCACAAACCAACGCACCCTTTATGTCTTTATTTCTAAACCTCGTTCTCATTTCGTTCTCGTTCATAAGTATATTTTAGCCTTAAGATCGGCTCGGTCAAGATTTTATTATTATTGATTAACAATTAATTAATCATTAATATTCATATATTTGTTTTGATAGATATTTATAATCATAATTTCATCTATATAAGGATAACTGTTATTATTTTTATAAAGTTGATTTAAGGAAAACTATTTATTATATAATTACGAGTTGAGTTGAGAGTGTTCATCTAAAAAGACTTCTAATTCTAAAAAGTTTTAAAACGATATTTAAAAACTCATAAACCAGCTCAAACAAATTTTGATTTAACTCATTTCAGTAGCATTTGAGCCGGCTTGTCGAACTCTATGATATTGGTTTTTACGCTTTAGCTTTTAGGTTATAGAATTTATGTTTTTCAGCTAATTGTATCTTTGTATTCGTCATTTCTTTTATGGTTTAGGATATAACTATAGAGTTTAACTTTTAAGTTATAAAGTTTACGTTTTTTGGCTTATTGTGTCTTTCTATTTGTTATTGTATGTCTAATTTGCTTGCCATTGTTCTTTTAGGTTTAGTTTTAGAGTTTAAGATTTAGGTTTTAGAATATATTTTTAAGCGCATCGTTTCTTTTGCTCATCATTATGTTAAAGTTCAGTTTATTAGGTTTCGGGTTTAGGACTACTTACCATTGGAAGTTTGGAACTATTTCAATTGGAGTTTATTTGTTCCAGTTTATGAGTATTTAAATTTTTTTAGACTTTTAGAGATTTTTCTTTAAATAACCCAACCCATATAATCACACATTTATTTTAGAAATAATAAGCTAATTTATACTCAGCAAACTTATTTAACATCCACTCGAACTTACTTGTTTTATAAACTTTAGGATAGAACAGCTCGATATGTTAGGCTCGACAATCAATATACGGACTTATTGAAGAGTAGTGGAGAATATTGAATAAAATAGAGTTGAGGGGTCATATTTGTCAACCTTTTAAAAATGAAGGACCAATAGTGTCCAAACCCAATACTTAAACCAGAGCACACTCCTTATACAGCCCTGTAGAGCATACAAAACCGCCACATTCGCCATTCTTCTTATCGCTCTCAAAAACACACACAAAACTATCGATTAGGGCTCCGAATCAATGGACGGAACCGGAGTAGTGGCGGTTTACGGCAACGGCGCGTTAACGGAGAGCAAGAAATCAACATACTCCGTCAAGGTTGGCCTCGCTCAGATGCTCCGTGGCGGCGTCATCATGGACGTCGTCAACGCCGAACAAGCACGCATCGCCGAGGAGGCCGGCGCGTGTGCCGTCATGGCTCTCGAGCGAGTTCCGGCGGACATCCGTGCTCAAGGCGGCGTAGCGCGGATGAGCGATCCGCAACTTATAAAGGAGATTAAACAGGCGGTTACGATTCCGGTCATGGCGAAGGCTAGGATTGGGCATTTCGTTGAGGCGCAGATTCTGGAAGCGATTGGCGTTGATTATGTTGATGAGAGCGAGGTTTTGACGTTGGCGGATGATATGAATCATATCAACAAGCATAATTTCAGGATTCCGTTTGTTTGTGGATGCCGTAATTTGGGGGAGGCCTTGCGAAGGATTCGTGAAGGCGCTGCTATGATTCGTACGAAAGGCGAAGCAGGAACTGGTATGCTTTTTTTTCTGGATGATTTTGCTATTTTCATTTTAGTAGTAATCTGTTTGATACCGGCTTCTATTCTAACTTTTTATAGTTTCAGTCCAAAATTGATATAGAATTGCTTTTAAGCTTTTGGAATTATTGATAACTATGGTGCTATGAATTGATAGCACACACGTCAAAATTAGTTTATTCATTTGAAGTTTGGGCAATTAGAAAACAAGTTGGAATAGAATCCGGGGATTATGGTGGCCTGCCAAAGCCAAAAAAACAATCTTTACTTTTTTTGTGTATATTGTGTCCTTGCATTTGAGATATGGTTTTATTGAGATTTGAGATATCATCTACTTCAGTTTGAACTATTTGTGGATTTGAATATGCTAAAATTTATAATTATCGTATATAATTTTGTAAGGCAACTACCATGAATAGAAAAGGAATTGATGTAAAAGACTAAAATTTTCATTTTTAAAGCTTTACCTTCGATGAGTTTTAGCAGTGTTAGTTGTTGGTCTTTTGTTGTGTGTTGGTTTTGGTGCACTGTTAAAGATTGTATCACCAATCACTATTGTAATGAAACCGTATAAAACATTATGATTTTCTTTCATGTTGATGTTGTTGCGGGATACAGACCTACTCGGTTACATGTATTTGGGGATTCTGTAACTTGATGACATGCTGCATTTATATAAGTACAAAGAATTAGTGCAATATTGTAAAAATAAAATAAGAACCTCATATAATTCGTACATGAAAATGTGTTGGGGGTGTTAATGGTATGTTTGGACTGGTTTTGATAAAAACTCTAGGCCGGACAACGTTTTGGAAAACAGCAAACCAAACTGCCCGGGTTTGGGTAGGTTGGCGAGACCGGCTTCTTATAACAGTTTGGCTTGTTGGACTTTGGCAGTTTGGACTTGATGTTTTTTCTTTCCAAAGTTGTTAGATGATAAAAGATAATTCATGAATACAACACAAACACATAACTACATATTGTAAGAGTTAAATAAATACAAATAACAGAGGTTAAACAGATACTCTCTGTCATCCAGACCGTTAAGCCATCAAATTGTCAACCTGAGCCGTACGAATCTTGAACCGGCTAAGTTGCTTTAGTTTTGGCAGTTCGGTTGGTTTAAGCAAACCCCTAAGAAATGTCTTGTAGACTTTTTCTTAGTCTAGACTCTTTCAAGTTGTATACATGGTATGACCATATAATTTTCTTTTCTGGATGAACTAACCCACCCATTATATGTTCTCATCCTCCATATATTCGCATCTATGTTATGAATAATTGTTTTTGTAATCCTTATTTATGCAACAACATTACAGGCAACATAATCGAGGCTGTACGGCATGTTAGATCTGTGATGGGGGACATCAGGGTCCTTGCAAACATGGATGATGATGAAGTGTTCACTTTTGCCAAGAAAATCGCTGCACCATATGATTTGGTGATGCAGACCAAACAATTGGGTCGGCTTCCAGTGGTGCAGTTTGCAGCAGGTGGTGTTGCTACGCCAGCTGATGCGGCTCTGATGATGCAGTTGGGATGTGATGGTGTATTTGTCGGGTCAGGTGTGTTCAAGAGTGGTGATCCTGCTCGTAGGGCCCGTGCTATTGTGCAGGCGGTCACACATTACACAGACCCCAAGATGCTTGCAGAGGTGAGCTGTGGGTTGGGTGAAGCCATGGTTGGGTTGAACCTTGACAAGAATGTGGAAAGGTACGCCAACCGATCTGAGTAAGGCTCATTGCACCGGCTCCTCTGGTCTATGTATGGTTCAATCAATGTAGCTGCTTTTCTCTATTTGTTGTTCAATAATTTAGGAGTGTTGGAAAATAACCTTATTTATATAAACGAAGTTTGATTTCAGGCTTTGGCTATATTTAATGAGCTTTTGGGATTGAATATAAAAGTTGGACAAACCATGGTCGGGGGTTAATACTTTTTGGTTTGGTGTGTTGATGTTTTATACGAATGAGATAAAAGCAACCTTTTGATTAGTAAGGGTAGGCAGGGCGCTTCATGGCTAGCCCAGCGGCTATTTGGCGGTTTAGTGGTTACACCGCCGCCGTTGTAGCCTTTGGCCAGCGGCTAGGGATTCTGGCTTCATGTAGCCGTTGTATGTGTGTGGAAGTTGCGAGACTTCCAAAACAGAAAAAAGGAAAAAAAACTATTGAGAACGGTAGGATTTTCAAAAAAGAAAAATTAGTTTTCTTTTATTCTATGTAAACGTACTCAGACCTTTAACTAATAATTTTCAGACCCAAAAAATCTCCTTCTACAAACCTCACATCTCTCTACAAATATGGATCTAAGAAAACCTTCGAGGTCCACAAAAACAAAACAAAACCCATAAGGGACTTAATCGGCCGAAAGTTAGCAACGAGCGAACCGATGTCATCTCAATCCTTTCACTATTAGACCATCCGGTATACTAGTGTGGAAGGGCTTGCGTGTAGGGCTGTCCAAAAAAGTTGAAACTCGAAACTCGTTTGAACTCGCTCGAAAAATGTTTGGAAAATGCTCGTTCGATAGTCGCTTGCTTTAAAAATGAACCGAGCGGCTAGGTTCGATTTGTAAAACGAACCAAGTATGAGCATAGGTGTGCTCGCTCGATGCTCGCTCGTTTTGCTCGAATTATATAAAAAAAATTATATATCTTCATCTTCATCTTAATCTTAATAAAGCAATAAAATTTGTGACACATGTCTCATTTATAAAGGGTCCACATTATCATGCCACATGTCAAACTCACAATAAATTACCAATTTAGTAAATAATCAATTAAAATTAATTATTAATTTTGTCAAAACTAAAAATTTATTTTAAAGTTTTGATAAAATTAGATTTGATTAATTTACTCAATAAAGTTAGTCTTTTTATGGAAAGTAATCAACAACTTGTCAAACATAATAAATTTCCTAAATGTATTAAATTATTATTTAATATATTATAAGAAATTTATATCAATCATAATTTTCAAATTTCTTAATCATTATCTTTTTCTTTTGTATTTATCTAATATTATGAATCTAAATTCAACTCGTGTAGTACACGGGTTACTAACCTAGTACTTTAATAAACAATTATAATTGTTGACACTTGTCAAAACTAGAATCATTCTCAGTTTCTCACACAAATTTTCCCTCCTAAATTTACTCCCTAATAAATTGTTTTTTTTGGAAATTATATCCCTTGTAATCATGATATATTTTTATTTAATTATATTTATAAAATTATGACAATCATATATTAATTTACATCTAATTTTTATTTAAAATTATTTTTTAAACTATTATTATTTGTATTTAATAAATATTTAAAAAATTTATAAAATACCAATAGACACTTATTTACAGTGTTTTTTAAATATAATTGAGCAAATCATATTTAATATTATAAGTAATGAATAATTAATATTGTTTTACAAATTCAATCAACATTGTGGATGATACTATTTATAGAGAAATCCGTAAACGATAAAATTATGTTCATAATATCCAATATTAAATAGTTTTTTATATCTTATCAAATGATCCATGTTCATTCAAATTGGAAATTTTAAACATCATGACTAATACACTTGTAAGTTTTCTAATATATACCAAGATAAATATTTTTTTATTGATTTAACATTATAATATTCTGATTATAATTTAGACTTTATACTCAACAATTAGAATATATTCATTATAATTTTGATAAAACTTTATACTCAGCTAACTTTCTATCGAGACTTAAAGTCTCAAGTTTGTCAAATTATAAGTTAGTGTTAGTCGCTATTCAGGGTTGGATTGTTTTTCTAACAACCATTTTTTAAAGATGATCATGTTTATGTTGTATTTTTTTTCTAAATATACAAGTAGAGATATGCTCTAAATTTTTTTTTTATGAAGAAGGTAAAGTCACCAATACCATATTATGAATTATAACTTTATTAAACGTAATATAATATGTTATTCGGGTAAAAAAACGAAGTTGCATGAATTATCAATTATATATATTTTCTAATGATTTAACCCGTATAACCCTTTACCAAATTTTTTTTTAATTTAACCCGTATAACATACGGGTTCTATCCTAGTATATATATATATATATATATATATATATATATATATATATATATACACACACACACATTTAATTATTAAAATTATATACTTTTATTATTTATTTATCAATTTTAATTTTGTTAAGATTAAAATTAGGATTATGGTTTCCGTTCTTTTAAAAATTCTTTGCAGCTTCAAGTTCTATTAATATTTAACTTCGGATATAAGTTTAATATGTTAGTTTATCATTTTGTGGATCTCGAAGTTTTTGTTTATGGATGTATATGATTCGTAGATAGATAAATAAGTGCTACGAGGGTGTTATGTTAGATCACCACCAACATTTAGGTCATTTTGTAAAAAAAATTACCAACAAGACTAGTGTAGTTATTAGACAAAATGTGCTAAAATTGGAAATGTGGATAAAGGTGTTATGTCAGATCACCACCCATCGTCACTTTCCTTTTTGTTCCGCGATGCTCGGAATTCGCTCAGCGATTGCTCGAAAAATACTCGGATCGAAAGTCGCTCGTTCGATCTTGGATCGGTTGAAAAAATGATCGGTTCGGTTCGGTTTGTAAACGAACCAAACACGAGCAAAGGTCCGTTCGGTTCGGTTCCGTTCAGATCATGAACAGCCCTACTTGCGTGGTCCATGTGGCAAAAACCACGTACGCGCAAACTTTCCCTGAGTTGCGTTATCCTCAGGCGCATTGATTCAGCGTTAAACGTTTCACGCCCGAAATTTCATTGAATTTCTCTCTCCTATCATTAAATATCCATTTACATATTGACATGTGTTATATTTTTATATATATTTAATCTAAATATTTATTTAGGCTAAAATCTGTTTTTTCTTAAATAACTTTTACATGTTAACTTTATAGAAAAAATAAAATTCAAAGCCTTCCTTATTTTTATTTTCTGAACATAACGGTATAAGTTTGAACGAAAACGGACTACCCTTGTTTAATATCTTTTTGTCTCAATTTTTGACACGTTTGAGGAGGCCGAGATTATGGGGAAATAATAAAGAAACTTGAGTTTTATTTTTCACTATTTGTATTTTGTATTTTTTTTATTTTCTACTTTTTCTTAAAGAATTTGTAATTTCTATTTTTATTATTAATGTAGTTTTATTTTTATTTGCAATTTCAATATTAAAAAGATAA
Organism: Deinandra increscens subsp. villosa; assembly: GCA_039602395.1. Taxonomy (NCBI): domain Eukaryota; kingdom Viridiplantae; phylum Streptophyta; class Magnoliopsida; order Asterales; family Asteraceae; genus Deinandra; species Deinandra increscens. Next base: position 12,405 of record JBCNJP010010901.1, read on the forward strand.
AAAAATTATTGGCACCACACCATATCACATGGAGTATACCACCATGTATGTGGTAGATATATGTGGTCCAGTCAGCACTTACGTGGCCAACACACCACATGAGGTATACCCCATGCCCTTATACAACCGACCATGGGTTTTGAATACTGACAGTACGTAGACTTAGTATTTCTAGTATGTAACTAGGTACTTGTCCTTAGATATTAACACTAGGAGGTTATGTAATCTAGAAGTTTTAATTTTCGTTGCTTTAAGTTATCTCTGTTGTGTCATGTGTTCATGAGTAAATCCGATTGTGTGGCATCCCCCGGAGGCCCTCCGGGAGGCAGACGTCATAACTTAGGAATAGTAACATTTAGCATAACCATGGCTTGCCACATGGCAGCTTCATATGCACAAAAATATACATATTTTATATCAGATATTCCTCACAAACAGATAATTTTCTGACTAATATTTTACAAAACAATAGATTGTAGAACTTTAACTTATAATCAAAGTTGTTTACGTTTGTCTATGAACTTTTCTTCTTTGTTAAGCAATTTTTAAAGACATACTTGGGTAAACCTTACACTCACTTAGAGGAAACAAAATTTATAAACTAACCTTAAGGTGCGTAATAATGACTTTACGACTAATCCGTATATTGAAAGTTTATTATTGCCCTTTATTACAAGACGTGCCTTGCGTATTATGAACCATTTGCGCCCTCAAAAGTGCATTAGTCGGTAGGTGAGAACCCATTAGAGGATGATGATTTGTTTTGACAATGATTCACACTTCATGGGAAGTAATGCATTCATATGTTTTATATCTATGTAAACAAAAAACAGGATTCGTGCGAGAGCGGTTTAAAGGTATTGGTTTGAGATTTTTGGTTCGTAATATTTTAGCACTTCGTACGCGCGAGCGTGGTTCATGCAAAGAAACGTATCATTACTCCTTATACAAGATTTGTATTCAATAAAATAATCCGGTGCATGAGTTGTTTCCTTACTGGTTTATGACAACGTATTCGAGCTTAATAACAATTTGACCATAAGGTCCTACGACTAAATGACGTTAATTACACACTATATTTGTTTCTTCACAGATGGTCCCCTTGGGAGTCATCCCTACTGATGAACAACGGGGCAAACGTATGATTGGTACGCTGAGAGGGGGTCATTATTTCTACTTTCGGTTAACAATCTTAAGGGAAGGTTATATATAAAAAGGTTGCTAACTTCATCATTGGAAAGTCATCCCAAATGATATTATATTCAACTGATTTAACTGAACTCGCTCTATCTTTGTTTTATTTTATTTAAAAAATCATTTTCAAACTTATAGATCGGGTTAGAAGTTGATGAGCATCTTGAGTATTAAACTCATGTGTCCCTGGACGACTCCGGTAGCTTATCTTCGTTATATTATATTTGCGATGGGTGCACTTGTCCGAACTTGTGGTGTATGGTGATTATTAGTTATTGTGTTTTATATATTTAAAATTTGCATAAAAAGTGGTGTTTAACGATTCATTATCATTATATATTTTATACGCACCTAACACACATCACATGTCATGGTTGTTTCTAAATCGGTTCATTAATTGCATATTAATCATTTGTCAGTTTTTTTAATTGCTCTATTAATAGCTTGTCACGTTGCATGTCATGAATGTTATGTTTAAAACCTTTTAAAATCGTTTTTTTTTAAATTTTTTCTAAAACGTTTCTCTAAAGCGTTTTTTTTTTTGTTTTAGTTTTAGTTTCAAAGTGCACACTCCTTTTGATTTTTGATGATTACACAAATGTAATGAAGCATCACGAATTATATAAAATAGACACACACAACAACGCACACGCTATACGTCTATAACATCTAGTTTAGAACAATACTTGGAGTCTTGACCCTGATTTTATTAAAAAGGAAAATTGGCTCATATTAGTCCCAGTTATCACAGTTTGGCCGATAATAATCCTAGTTTTGATTTTTCCCCATAATAATCATAATTATTAACTCATTGGTCTATATTGAACCGCCGTTACATATACTAACCAGTTAGTGTGAGAGACTATTTTTGTAATTTCTTAAAATGAAACTTTAAATCTAGGATTGAAATTTGAGAAGCGAAAAAATTGTGTGTTGGGTATTTCCATTTTCTCCACGACTTCAAGTGGACTTGTCGAGGACGCAAACGAGATGTGGGAGTCTATGACGACTACCGTTTCACACGTAGCGAACTGGGTTCTAGGTGTTAAAACGGGAAGAGCATGCGGTGAGGGACAAAAACAGTACGTAGTTACTCGGCATAAAAACAATTTTATATTAAAACAATATAATAAATAAAACCAGAAAACCTAATGAATAAGCTCATCATACAACCGACCATGGTTTACATATAAGCTTCCAATGTAAGACCACGTCTGCGCCATGTTAAAGCTGACGGAGCTCCTCCTGCCGGCCGGTATCCACGTCACCTTCTTAATATCCGCCAAAGACCACCTGCAGCCTCTGCGGTTACGCTAGCTACCGTCCACTCCCGTCTTAACTTGTACCCCGGTTTTCGGTTCCATGTAATCGAGGGCCTCTACGAAGGCCCAATGGACACCTCGGTGCTCAGAAACTTGATTCTTGATTCTCCGGTGACTTGTGTCATCACCGATGGGATTATGGTGCTGACCGATTGAAGCTCCGGTGTCTTGTCCACAAACACATAGATACCACATTTGTTGGATGTTTATTAAAGGTCCCTCTATTTTAAGAAATTACAAAAACAGTCTCTCATATTAACTGTGTTAATGTATAGTTAATGGCGGTTCAATATAGCCGATGGTTTAACAATTGGGATTACTGTAAGGAAAAATTAAATCTGGGATTATTATCGGCCAAACAATGATAACTGAGATTAATATGAGTCAATATTCCTATTAAAAACCACGAAAATACAAACCATAATATGAATTACGAACTTTAAATAAAACACAAACCATAAATTTTAATACAAGTTCAACATTTATAATAATAACTTAACACAAATCCAACTTGAAGTCTTATTGAGTACCACAACTTGAACTCAAACACTCATACTGTTTATGAAACAAGACTTGATATACCCTTGCAGTTCTTCTCCAACAAATTTTAATGTATCATCATATTGATAGAGCGTATCCATTATGCGTGCGAGGTTGACCACACGCAACTTAAGAATCATAGGAATGTCTTTACATACAAATAGTTCTTCGTTCATATCTTTCCATGCATCTTCTACTCTTTGTTTGAACAAATCATACACATACTCCTCTTTAACATCATGTTGTTTCATGTAGCATTCCACGGTGGACACAACATGCTTCCTTTGTTGCTCCTCCTACAGTTTTGTTCATGAATTTTATCATTCTATCATGGCCATGGTCACTTTTAGAGTCGTCTCTGAAATTTGTATGCTCTATGGGAGTACTAAAAAGTGGGCCCTTATTATATGTAAACTTTTTCATGGATCAAAGATAATTATGATAAAATTAAACACAAATTTTTTAATTAGGAGTAAACTTAGGGTTCAAGAATTATGAATTTAAAACTTTAATTCTGTTGAAAATGTTGTTATACTTTGTTTTTTACACAAATTAAATGTTTATTAGGCCCACACTCTATTACACAAGTACTCCTTTTTTAATAGAATGTGGTTTGAAGTTAGAAAAAGATTTAGTTTCTACATGAGATACGATTTGGGCCATCTAAACATGAGCCGTCTGCGGTTGCCTATCGTCCGCAACCTTTTAAGACGGCCCGGGTTCACTGGCAAAGCTTCTAAGGGGCCAGACCGGGCCCGGCCCGGTCCGTTTTTTCGCTCCGTAGTGTAAATTTATACTCGTTCGGTCCGAAAAAAATTTATATACTTAGTCCGGCCATGTCCCTATTTTGGCCCAAGCTTCACCCCTGCCCGGGTTGATGAAAGTTGTATGTACGTATTTTACCTTATGACCGACAGTATCATCCATTATCCTATTAATTGCTGATGAAGCTTTAACAAGAGGGGGATTACAAACTGCCCATTTGAATGACTCTTCTGTGACTATATCACCCATGCTCATAAAACTTGCTGTTGTGATCATTACATAGCAACAACTTATGAATGTAACTGATTCATGCTCCTCCGTTGTTGGCACATAATCCTCATGGCACCATTTTGCTTCAATCATGTAACATCTACTCAATTCCTTTATCTGAATAAAATAATGAAACACATTTAGCTAATTAGTTCTATCTTGATCACTACAACATCAGAATAACATTACAAACATAAATAGATTCAAGCTAACCGATTCTTTAGCGTAGTTAACTTGATATGTTTTTCCTTCAGTTGCCATGATTTCCTCCAATTCACAATAACAATCTAAGAGTATTTTGTATGTGATCTTCATGTAATCAGGAAGTGCATCCATGCAAGTAATTGACCAGCTACAGTTAATGCATAACTAAACTTTAATGTGGATCCTTTGGATTGTTTATAAAGGTAGAATTGTACATATTGCTCACTAGATGCATGTAGGATTAAACTAATTAAACTTTATTTAGTTTAGATTGTATATAATATTTATATCCATATAGTCAAAGGGTCAAGTGTGTAAACAATGAAAGTTAAAAAACAGAAATTTTGTATTGTGTAACAAGAACACCAACACTTTTTCAATCAATATTTACAAGTTTATCATTTCAATGCAGTTTCTAACTGATTACCAACAATGCATACCTTTGAATAGCTTCGGTAAAAATCTCAAGTTCTTCATAAGTACCATAAGAATCATAAGTGTCATCCAAAATTGCTGCCATTTTTATCACCTTTGTTAAGAATATTCTAGAACGAGAATATTGTGGCTCAAAGTAGACTCCTAATGCCCAGAAATAGATTTCAACCAATCTATCTCTAATATAATGTAGATTCTTTGGAGGATCAAAACCTTTCCACCACCTATATATAGTCATTTTGAACAAAAATGACACCATTTTAAATAGGAAACAATAACCAGAACATATGAATGAGCAAATGATATCAAAGTTAATTTTGATATCCAGAGATAAAGATGAGAAAAATGGTAATGCTCAAGATCAAATACACTCACTTAGAAAGTTGGCTAAGCTCCTTTTTGTGCAAGGATTGAAGTCGATTGAAATCCAACTTTGCGAGTTGTAGTAAGGATTCGTCATGTGAATCTTGTTGTTCATAGAAAGGTATGTATCGTAACGCATCTAGTCTAGGCAACCTTTTCCATATAGGCCTCTCTAGTGCTTCCTCTATGTGCTTCGAAAGAGAAAGACTACAATTCCACCGAAGAGGATCCTTTGTTATTTTCTGAAGTTGGTCTTTTGTAAAAACAAGAGTATCATCTAGTATAACTTCGCCTCTCACACGCATATAAGTTGCCTCATATAACTCAAGCATGCCTTGAACATCGCTAGTTAAGGATTTCTTAAAAGATCCCTCATTGTCCTTGCAATTATTGAAAATATCTGATATCGTTTATAAAAACAGACTGTTAACCTCGTTTCAATTTTAAATAATCAATTAAACTAGTATGCAATACTAACCGCATGAAACATAAAACCCTTGTTGTCGGAGGAGTCGAAACCAAAGGGCATCACTACCGCCATTCCAGTCATCACCATATGTTTTAAAAATATGATGCAAGGCATGCTCAATCTCTTGTTCAAATAAGTAGGCAACACCAAGGCGTTTGATGTCATTAACTAGTTTCAACAAGTTAGGATGTTTGGTCACATCATCCATGGCTATCAATATTTCTTTTTGCACTTCTTCTTTAAGTCTTTCAATTATTTTCTCTAAAGTAGCTTGATCTTCTTGCTAAATTTAGTCAAATCAAAGAGAAAGGTGCACTTTACGCATTAGAAAATGTGATTAAAGAATGGCACCAAGGAAACAAATTAAAAAATGGAAATGAAAAATATAATTATGAGCTTGGTCAATTTGAAATTTTTAACCGAGATGTAATTACGGGTTTTACCTCATGCATTTTTCATCATATCAAATAACTCACTACAAATTTAAGTGTCTTCGTACATATATACATGTATTTAAAAATATATAAAATATAAAATAATTAAAATTTTTATTTTTCAAGATCGAGAGTGGGTCCCGAGCGGTTGTCTATCACACCCATGCTTATGTCCTGAACCGTCCCTGCTAGGCAACCATTGTATATGTAGAAGGTACTTCAATAACTTTATCTTAATTAGTAAACATTCATTCTTTTGATGACCTAAACCACTACATGTAACAACTTTAAATATAGATTATAGTATCCCTCACATCATCAAGAGGCTATACTTGTTAAAAAAATTAGATACTAATGAGTACATAACAGTGTGAAACAAAACCTAAAACCAAATAATTAAATATTTTAAGTAAATGATTAAAAAGAGTTGAAAAACAATTTAAGAAAACGATTTTAAAAAATGTGTTGTAGTTGCGATAAGTAACGTTAATAAAAATCAAAAAGAATAAATTCAAAAAATTAGGCAAAAAAGATAGAACCTTCCTCACACTTAACCAATAAGTACGTGACTTAAAAGTATATATATTGAAATCTGATTTGCAAAACAAAAGAAAAATATGTAAAACAGTTTTTGTAACACACCAGGGTCGCGAAGATTAAACCACTACATCAAGCACCACTTTTGCAATTTATCTTAGCAAACAATGTATTTATACTGAAAATCTGTTTTATAAAGCAAAAAATTAGGATAATAATTGGGGACACCTGGGTTCGAACCCGGGTCTCTGAGTCAGTGAGTTCAGCATGTGGTGACTAAGTAGTGAATATTCAACCAATACACACACACACACAAAAAAAAAAAAAAAACCATTTTGATTTTCAAGTGCCACCGCCTGATTGAATCCTAATAAAAAATTATTGTCCTATAGCTAAGGTTTTCCGTGTTCTACATCTATATAATACGTAATACTAGTACAAATAAATGGAGTTCTATTAGCCATTTTGAACATAATTTTAGACATCTACATTTTTGTACTTAACAGGCCATGTAACGGGTGAATACAAGTAACAC
>JBCNJP010010903.1:0-19465 GCA_039602395.1 Deinandra increscens subsp. villosa
TTGGACACCCGGGCTCCAATATTTTATTCTTTTTTGAATAAACATTTGTCTTTTCCTTTCGCAATGTAATAAAGCGTTCGAATCTTTCGAATTGCAAAACTTGTGCTTTGAGCAAACATATAAAGTTGCCGTTTTCTTTATATACTAATGTCTCCAATGCTCCTTTTGATATCATTCACAGTGATTTGTGGACTTCACCCATCCCTAGCACGGGTGGGCATCGTTATTACTTATTATTTCTTGACGACTTCTCTAATTTTTTTATGGACTTTCCCTCTCTCTAGTAAAAGTCAAGTTTTTCGCATATTCACCATTTTCCATTCCTACGTCAAAACCCAATTTTCGAAATCAATAAAAACTCTCCAATGTGATAATGGTAAATAATATGACAACAATGCTTTCAAAGAATTTGCTCAAACCCATGGCATGACCTTCAGGTTTTCCTATCCACATACCTCATCGCAAAATGGGAAGTCCGAGTGTAAAATTCGCTCCATAAATGAAGTCGTCCGTTCTCTCTTACATCATTCGTCAACCCCCGTTAATTTTTGGCCGTATGCCCTAGCCCACGCCACTCTCCTTCTTATTATCCTTCCCTCCAAACTTCTAAAATTTTCTTCTCCAACCCGGGTGCTATATAATCGTCAACCCTCCTACTCACATCTAAGAGTTTTCGGTTGCCTATGCTATCCCCTCTTTCCTTCTTCTACAATTAAAAAGCTTCAACCGCGGTCCACAGCTTGTGTCCATCTTGGCCATCCTCCCAACGATCGTGGATATCTTTGCTATGATTTATCCTCTCATCGAATGCTAATCTCTCGACACGTACTGTTCGATGAAAATAATTTCCCCTTTAAACATGTCAATACCTCCTCCCCTCGATATGACATGTTCGAATCGGATCCGTCCCCCCTTGTCTGGTCCGCGGTCTCTCACTCACCACCCGCCCAACCTGCCACTTCACCACCGTCCTCCCCCATTCCCGTTTTCTCCCACCAACCTCAATCCGGTGCCGCTTCCTCACAGTCTTCGGCGGGAGCCCCAAGCCTGTCCCCAGTATCATCCCCGTCACCTTCCCCTAGCCCCCATCACCAACACCGCCACCCGTTCGTACCATGCACACCCGTAGCATGTCCGGGATCACCAAAACCAAAATTCCTTTCAATATCCACATATCTTCTGTTGTCTCTCCATTACCCCGAAATCCAATCGAAGCACTTAAAAATCCGGATTGGAATAACGCCATGCACGATGAGTTCCGTGCCCTTATTGATAATAAGGCTTGGGTTTTGGTACCTCGGATGCCCGAGATGAATATTGTTAGAAGTATGTGGGTTTTTCGGCATAAACAGAAATCTGATGGGACATTAGAAAGATATAAAGCGAGACTGGTTTGTGATGGACGATCTTAACAAGTGGGGGTTGATTGTGGGGAAACATTTAGTCCAGTGGTCAAGCCCGCTACAATTCGTACGCTACTATCATTAGCGGTCACCAAAAACTGGCCTATTCATCAACTGTACGTGAAAAACGCTTTTCTTCACGGGGCGCTGCATGAAACAGTTTACATGCACCAACCGGAAGGGTTCAAGCACCCAAGGTTTCCCAACCGCGTGTGCTTATTAAAGAAGTCTTTATATGGCCTCAAACAGGCCCCTCGGGCGTGGTATAAAAGGTTTGCAGATTATGTTACCCGCATCGGTTTTTTCAACAGTAAATGTGATAATTCTTTGTTCATCTACCGGAAGGGTTCGGATACGGTGTATATCTTACTTTATGTCGACGACATTATTCTGGTTACATCGTCCGACACTTTGCGGACCAAGTTAATGTCCCTTCTCGCATCAGAATTCGCGATGAAGGACTTGGGGCCGCTTACTTTCTTCCTTGGCATCGCAGTTCAACGCCTCACGTCCGACTCTATTTTTCTGTCCTAGCAAAAATATGCCCGCGAAGTGCTTCAACGTGCCGGCTTAGAATCATGTAATCCCGTCGCCACTCCAGTGGACACAAATTCCAAGCTGAGTTCAACTGATGGCACGCTTCTTGATAATCCCACGGAATATCGGCAATTAGTTGGAGCCTTACAATATCTAACGATTACCCGCCCAGACATCAGCTATGTCGTGCAACAAGTTTGCATGCATATGCATGCCCCTCGCACTAGCCAGATGAACGCTTTAAAACGTATTCTACGTTACATCAACGGCATGACCTCTTACGGTTTAACTCTTTGCAGGTCGCCGGCTCAGAATCTAGTTGCTTACACAGATGCCGATTGGGCGGGTTGTCCGGTACTTCCGGGTATTGTGTTTACTTGGGTGATAATCTTCTTTCCTGGTCCTTCAAGTGCCAATCGACGGTCTCTCGCTCGAGTGATGAAGCTGAATATCGAGCGGTTGCCAATGTCGTCTCAGAAACGTGCTCGTAATTTTTTATGTAAGTTATTGTCTCCTCCTCACAAAGCCACTCTTGTGTATTGTGACAACATTAGTGCGGTTTATTTGTCCAGCAATCCAGTCCAACATCAGCGCACTAAACACATCGAGATCGATATCCATTTCGTTCGGGAGAAAGTAGCGCGAGGCCAGGTTCGGGTTTTGCATGTGCCTTCACGATTTCAATTAGCTGATATCTTCACTAAAGGGCTACCTCGGGTCTTATTTGATGACTTTCGATCCAGTCTCAACATTCGGGACCCTAACGTTTCGACTACGGGGGTGTATTAGCGTATATTTGTATTATTGTAATAGTTGAGGTAGTCAAGTGAAATATTATTAGATTAGGTTTTCCTTGTACCCTATATATTGTATCATTCGTGATTAATGAAAGGCATGCAAATTACACCAATTAACACAACGTCATGCAAAGGCACTAATTTATTTAAACCAGATTTTACAATCCGCGCGTCGCGAGTATAACGCAACCACATAAAACAGTATCACTGCTATAACGTCATATATAAAAAACGGAAACCTACGATCCAAAACTTATTAATAGACTACCAACTCCTCACTAAAATTTTGAAGATGAAAAGAAAAATATATATTGTTCATAGTGCCATGTGGCATCACCCCAACTGGCCATGATATTACTATTTCTAGACTTGAATTTGTTTTAGGAAAAATAAATTTTAATAATACAAGTTTTACCTTTTTGACGGATAATAATACGAGTTTTGTGGGTATCGGATTCTAATGATACACCGTTAGTTTTTTACTAACGGAGTTAGTCTATTGCCTACGTGACAGGTGCCACGTCAGGTGCCACGTAGGAGGAAAACAGTACACGTCGGGTGCCACGTAGGTAACAAACTAACACCGTTAGTAATAAACTAACGGTGTATCATTAGAATCCAATACCCACAAAACTCGTATTATTATGAGGAAATTTCAAAACTCGTATTATTATTCGCTAATAAGATAAAACTTGTATTATTAAAATCTATTTTTCCTTTATTTTATATAGGAATATAGGAATATGAAAATGAATTAGGATCTCATACCAACTGTGTAAAGCAAGGTCAAGAGTAACATTTAAAGTTTAAATATGAATCCATGCTTCAATATTTACTTTAAGTAGTATAGTCGAAGGCCTACAACTTTCTTTTGAGTTTTAACTTTTATGAATCAAATTCATTTACTCAAATCCAGCATACCCGACAACGACACATGAAGCAAAGAAATAAAAGAGAAGATTTGATGAATTGATTGTAACAAAAGGCATATATTTCCATAATTAAGCATATTCCATTCTAAAACCAAAATCAAAGATATGCTTGAAGAGACAAACCCCAAATAACTGTTGCGATGCAATAGAGAGTGTTATACAGTACAATATCAACCAAAAACATAAGAGAACATATATGACAGCTATACAGCTATATTTTGAAATAAATCAATAACAAATTCACACATCCCTTCCTGACCAAATGTAGTTTTCTTCTCATTTCACCTATTAAACTTTTCCTTTCTCAACTCCTGCAAAATAGAATCCATACTTCCATCCACTAATTCAGACTTGCATATAATCCAATGAGACTATTTGAAATAGAAAGAAATGTCTTTCGAAACACTACTCTCATACCAAAACTATTTAAAATAGAAAGATGAGCAAAGAGAGAAAGTAAAGCAAAGAGCACAAAGCACTCAAAACCGAGGTTAACCACTGACGACCACCATCAATAAGGTGACTGAGACGATGGTCATGGCGAGCACAGACCCGTTCTTTCATCAAAGATAAGACGTCCGAATGTAGAGATAGATATGACGTATATAATAAGCAAGGACTGAGCAGTTCAGATATGTAGAGTGAGTTAGCTTCTAATGTACAACTCTTGGGTGCTTTAAAGGGTTGTAAGGCTATGCATTATACATGTAAATTATGCTTAAAGACATGGACATAAAGTTGTAAAATGTTATATAGGTAGTAATTTGTATTTGATACTTTTTTAAAATCTAAATACATGGTATTTTATAAAAATAATTTATGAACATTTTGACCCAAGTTTCATTCAGAACGAATTGAAGTTATTTTTATAAAATTACTTTTTTTGGTCTAGTAAGTGTTTTGTATAAATTTTAGACGGCTTTTATATATATATATATATTTTTTGGTCTCATATTAATCTAATATTTTACTTTACTTTTTTTTATCATGTAATATTTTTTAAAATTAAAAGCATACATTTAATTAAAAAATCATAGGTGGTCGAGTGGTTCATAATTGTGATTGAGTAAAATGTAATGAAAGAGAAAAAAAGTTAATGTAACCACTAATGTTATAGTGAAATTCCCCATTAAGCTCTTGTAAGTCATGATAGTCTAGTGGTAAAAGACAATGTTATCTTTGATGAAGATCAAAGTTCAAAACTTAAAGGTAGTGTATTTGATGGATAATAATTTCTTTTAGAAAAAAAAAATAAGCTAACATTAACTACCTTTTGAATGTACCTCCAACTGCCACAAAGCCTTATTTGAGACCACATCGTACCGATTGGTATTGCCTAAAGCCAGGTTGACCGAGGGATACGTGTTTATAATATTTAACACACATATTTGTTGTTATAAAATTTAACAAATATTATTTAATCATATAAGTTTATCTTAATAATAATAATAATTGTTAGTTAATTTAATGTTCTATTATTGGGTGGGCCTTAAATATACGTGGGCTTGAGGTCTATTGTTAAGTCCTTGTAGTGAAGTAATGAATGATTTAGGCCCTTAGAGGCTTAGACCACTCATTGAACATTTTAACAGCTATGTTTATGGAGCCCAATTATGTTAGTTCTTTATCAACCGATTAAGACTCTTGTACTTTTACTATTTAATAACATAGATTTTTTTATATTATTAATTTGATATATAAAATAATTTTATTAAGTTGAATAATGTTATAATGTCATGTAAAATTAATTTGTTAATTTGGGATTTGGACATTTTGTATTATAAACTTCGTTGTACATACATACCAGCTAAACATCTCGATCCCTAAAGCTTCAAGAGACTGTACTAAAAGGGCGACACCATTAAGAGAAATGCTATTATCGAAAGAGCATTGTTATCATCGTTTTAAATACGTATTTCTTTTGTAAACGGACTAAATAACCTCTTTATCAAGGAAGAAAGCAATGATCAAATGTTCATGATAAAAACAACAAACACCTTATAAGACTGATCATTATGTCTACTTTTCTTATTTTATTTATTTATTTTAACCTTAGAAATTTTAATTATTGTTAACATGTGGACTGCATAACCATTTTGCTTTAAATTAAAAATGGGGGTGGGTGGGGGGTCCAATTGATCTATACTCAATATTTCCTTGGGGTAGGATTGCTTATGGGTACAAATAAACATTATTATGAGAGTCACAAAGTTAGTATTTCAAAATTAGGTTTTTAGTCATGTGGGGTGTCCCAAATCATATCATGGTGGTGCATATGATATTTTTTATAATATAATTGTTTATATTATATGACAAAATGACTACTTTACCCTTGATTAAGGGCTCTTGTCCAATAAAGTAGGGAGGGTGTGATGTCCTTTTAAGTCTTTTATACCTAAAATACTGGGGGTGTCCACATCACATGCCATGTATCTAGTATATCCATATGGATAGTATTGGGATTTAGTCCAAAAGGTATGATGACTTTGAAGTCAAACATTAAAACCTATATAGAATGCATGTCAAAAGGAGATTAGATATTTATCTTGGAGTGAAAAAGGGTAAAGGGTCTTCTCTTCAAACACTTTTCTAGCGAGACACATGTCCAATGTGAGTGCATGTGCCCTCACATGCCAAGAGAAAGAAAGTGAGTACCATCAAAAGCAAATTTCATTTTTTGGTAAAATAGTTAAATATATTATAGGGGGTTCAACCTTTTAGGTAACTATTTGTGAAAAGAGTCATCAATTTTGTATTTCTTTGTTACTTTTGTGATTATTGTTTAGCTAAGAAATTTCATCAAAATAAATTAGAAATATATAACAAGGACCAAGGGTCCACAAAGATAAGTTACGATTATAAATCAGAGGAGTGCCAATCTTGCCACATCAATTCTAGTTTTTGTGCTCGTTTAATTTTGTTCAGTTTTAATAAGCATAATAATATTTAAGTATCCAATAATGTTGAAAGGCCAATTATTAGCAGTATAGACGTGTAGCAATATAGACTTGGAAGGGCTTCTTGGTTCTACAATAATGATATCATTGATACAACTAAAAGTGAAAATATATATTGCTAATGGAACTTGGTGATAAACTCATAGCTTTTCAACTAAAATGTTATTCGATTAAACATATAAAGTGTACGTATATTGATTTAAAAGATAGAGCCGAGTATGTGCAGGATAAATAGTCTGTGCATTTACCATTAAACTCTCCATAAACGTTAACAACTACCCTTCTTATATTACTCTTCTTATATAGAGACTTAGTTAGCATGTCACATTAGCTTTTCATTCATCTTTTTCACATACAACTTTTTATCTCAACGCATCATCCCACATGCATCCTCTTAATTCCACATCATAATTAAATTTTTTTTGTTTTTAGTCAACAAAATAATTCATTTTATTTAAAAAGTTAAATAAATAAATAATCAAATACAGATAGATAACTAAATATTAATAATAACTAATAAATAATAAATACTAAACTTGCATTATATTAAATGAAAATAAAATCACATACTTAAAATAAAATAACAAACTAAAACTAGAAAGTAAAACTAATCAAGACGAGACATGTTGTATTTCCCCCCCATTTGGTTACTAGATATTAGCTTTTAGAAATGGAGTCACATGAGTTGTGTCCATCTAAAGTACTATTTATTCCTCTAACTCCACTAGATGTTGTATAGCTTTCTTCCTCTGAGTTTTTGTGAAGGTGGTCAGGTTGGGTTTTGTTCGTTGTTGTCCTTGTTTTGACAGTTGAGTAAGCGATAATGGAGATCTTGGATCTATGGAATTGAGAGATAAGAAATGAGAGAGTGTGGAGAAAAAAAATGAGTTGGATGTGAAAATGATTGAAGTATATATGTGCATAAAACTATATGTTAGGAAAAAAACCAGTCGTTATTGATAAAAGTAAATCAAAATTAAAAAAACAGAGTTGTCAGTTTTATTAAACAATTACAAGCAAGTGGGCCCCACCTTCAACCATCTGTTGCGACGTGCGGAGACCCACGGGTGGGCGAGCCTCAATATCGCATGCTTGGCGTGTGGCTTCCACATGTTCCACATACTTTCCAAAGATGAAGTAAAATTAGCATGATAAAATGAAGGTGATGTGAATCTTTTATTTGCATATTACAAATCACTGGATGATATGAATTTCTCAAACAGATGACTTATTATAATAAATCAATTTGAGTTTTCTAGTAGGATCACCCGCAACGCTAAGTCATGTCCTTCCCACATGCAAGCCTAATCACCATGCTATATTAGATTTTCACAAATCCCAACAAATTCTTGTCACATACATCTTTTAACCCCAACACTAAAATACTCGTCTTTTCCACGTGCACCCCTATATATATATATAGGTAAAAGATCCGTGTAGACCCCTTATTTTTTGTAGACCCCATAGACCCCTTATAAAACTCAATAAAACTCATTAAAACTCAATAAAAATAAAACTCAGTTTTGTTAATTTAGTTTTTTTTATTTGCGATAAGCTTTTAAGAAAAAAAAAGACAATTAAAAAAAAAGAAAAACGAAAAACATTAAAAATTAAACATTTTAAGACAATGAATTTAAAACTCAATAAACTCAATAAAACTCAGTGTTGCGTTTAAAACTCATTGTCTTAAAATGTTCGATTTTTAATGTTTTTTGTTTATTTATTTATTTATTTATTTATTTATTTGGTTCTTAAAAGCTTATCGTAATAAAAAAAAACCAAATTTACAACACTGAGTTTTATTTTTAGTGAGTTTTATTGAGTTTTATTGAGTTTTATAAGGGGTCTACGGGGTCTACAAAATTTAAGGGGTCTACACGGAACCCTTACCTATATATATATATATATATACATGTGTGTGAGAGAGGAGACAGAAAAAAGAAAATGCCGCATGTAGGCGCACGCCTAGACCGATGTCGGACGTGCGACCTTCCACCTTAACTACTGCACCCCCGTTAGGGGTGGTATAAGCTAGATAAAGATCCGTGTATTGTCGTGGGAGAACACAAATTCTAACGAATACTTTACCGAACCATTTTTATGCCTGTACATTATAGTGTTAAGGGTGTGCATAGTTTGCCTTGTATACATAATATGTAATCATTCTAACATATATTTATTTGTACCTTATGTTAACATGATAAAATGTAATTCTAAATACAATCAATCTTAATCTCTTGAAGTATCATCTTTGTCAAAATACCAACCATCTAACGGAGGCTAAGTCTCTGCACAAAAAAATACAGAAACACATGTTAAATAATGATGTAGTTTTGTTAAAAACTAAGAAAATTGCCACGCCAACACATGAATTGTCATTAAGTTTTACAAATGTAAAACATCATATCCATTTAAAAAGCAACAACCAAGAAGCCATCCAAGATAACAAAAACAGAGTGGTTAGGTACATGAACCGAGAGAGGACATGTATATAAACTGAAGAGAGACATGTAGCACCGCCCACCAAGCCAATGTAAAAAAAAACATGTGGCATGAACAATTGTATCTTAGTGAACACATAAGCATTTCATTTGTTATATTATATGATAATCTTAGCTCAGATCCATAAAAATGGTACGAATTTATTGGATTTAGAATGTCCAATTGTCGATTATTTAACGTCACCACAAAGGTACGGTCCAAGAGTTACACTTTGAAAGACGAACAGTTGTAATATTTAATACTAAATATTACTGATCACAGTAAGTGTTATTACGGACAAATCATTGTTTATTAAAATAATGATCATGTTAGTTTTGAGTGAAATAATTAATAGGCAAATAAAAATGGTGAACGTTTAGAGGTTAAACGAGTAATTAATTTGTTAATAGTTAGTAAATTAAAATCGTGAATATTATTATGTGAAAATGTAGTTTTGATTAATAATAAAGAATAATCGTTATTCAGTTCTACGGTAAATGGAGATTTAATTTATGAGATAAATAAAATATAAATAGTTATTGTTATTATTATTAAAAGGTTTATTGGATTTTGTTAGTCCAAGTTATTACCAATTGGCCAATATTAATCCCAATTTCAAAAATGGCCCACATTAATCCCAATTATTAAGGTGTTGGATTTCATTGGACCCCCTTTACATTTTTCTTAACTCCGTTTGGGATTTTACTCAAAAAATTCCAAAGGGGGTCCAATGAAATCCAACACATTAATAATTGGTATTAATGTGGGCCATATTTGAAATTGGGATTAATATTGACCAATTGGTAATAATTTGGATTAATAAAATCCAATAACCCTTATTAAAAATGTTAAATGATAACTATCCTAAAAACGTTTTAGTTAAACAGTTATTTAGAACGTGGTGATTAACTATGAAAGTTGTATAGGGTTTGTTTCGTACAAATAAACTTTGTTGCGCATTAACTGCATTAACGGTTATCTAAAGGGTTAATGATTCCGGAAAAAAACCAGTAATTTGAGGACCAAAGTGTAACTTGTGTTCCTATAAATACATGTTGATCCTAAACCCATATTAATACCAATCTCCACAAAAAGTTTAGAAAACCAAAACCCTAATCACTCACTCTCTCCATCGTCGTCGTCGGCTATCACCACCGCTGTGACGGTCTCCGCTCGCTGACGCCCGCCGTTCGGCCACAGTACTGTCGTCGCCGCCGCCTTGCGCTTCCACTGGTCTTAGCCGTCATCTCGTTAAGTTCCGATTACCGAATAGTTTCGGTTTTTCGTATCGAGATTCCTTTGGTTTGTTCAAGTGTTGAAGTTATGATCAACATTACTAGCGGATCCGTTTGTCGCATCCACAGTGTCATATCTCGATTTTTCGCAAGGTCAATCTATGGTTATTGCATTTATATTTATCAGAATTAGTTGTAATTGGATCACTGGTCGGAGATACCACGTTTGTTTAGTATAAAGTTTTGAACTTATTGCTTTCGCATTCGATTATTTGTCATAATCGATTTTTTGATATTATATATATATATATATATTATAATTTTATATTAAATGACAAAATTAAATTTGTCCTAAACGAGCCTGAGATCTCAACAAGAATAGGACACCGACCATGGCTACAAATAATTACCCCCCCCCCCCAAAGATAAAGGTTATCACAAAAATGTTCCAATCGAAACTGACAATTTTAGACGTCATCATAGCCATTCATAGGATGTATAGAACGGAGAACACCATCAGACAAACGAAGATGCACAAATCATAAACATAAACTCAAGTCATAGTTCAGATATAAATTAAGAACTTCATAATCACCAACAGTGTGCAACACCATCAAACGTACATGCACAAATCAAGAAATTATAACTAAGTCACAGCTAATATGTAAGTTAATATCTTCATAAACAAAAACGAATATCAGAAATCATAGTTTAGATCAAGATAAAGATCTTTAGAACCACCTACAGTGCGCAACACCATCACACACACAGGCACAAATCAAGAAATGAAAACCAAGTCAAAGCTCAGATGTAAATCAGTATCTACGTAAATCAAAAGTAATATCATATATAAACATACCCAAAATAAAAGCAACCAACAACACAGCGACAAATCAGATTAAAATCATATTAGAAAGATAACCCCCAAATCAAAAAAGGAGCAAGGAAAACCAAGTCAAAGGAATTAGTATCCTCATAAACGAAAATCAATAATATATCCAGATATCCCACAATTTAAAACAGCCTACAGCAACACAACGGCAAGAAACAGATTAGAAATCAAATGAGAAACATAACCCTAAATGCAAGTCGTAAAAGGGTAAAGACATCACAACAGCAACATATAGTCCATATCCAACATCAGATGAAACTCAAACCCCTCTCGTAACCCTTTTTTTCCAACCATCGTAAACCATCGCCATACACCCGCGACAACAACAATATGACAATCATCAGCTGTAGACAATGGCGGCACCACCAACATGAATGGCAGAGGCGCATAGGCTTAGAGAGGGAGAGAAAAGGTCGTCAATGGTGAATACATAAGAGAGAGAAGCCAATCATTGAGTTTTATGAGAGAGACAGTGAGGAATTGACATGTACAGAGAAAATAGATGTATGTTTATGAGAGAGAGATAGTGTGTGTTTGTGAGGCCTTGATGTTTATAAGAGAGAGAGTGATGAATCGATATGTACAGAGAATAAAGAGGTGGGAGAGAGAGAGAACATGTATGAGACACGTAGCACCGCCCATCCAAGCCAACGTACAAAAACATGTGGCATGAACAATTGTCTCTTAGTGAACACATAAGCATTTGAATTTGTTATATTATATATTATGAAGTTCAAGCTGTAGGGAATCTCAGGCTCATATAAGACAAATTTTTGTTAATTTAATATAAAATCATATTTTATATTTACAATATCATAAAAATGATTATTATCAATAATCTAATGCGAAAGCGATTAAGTTTAAAACTTTTCTATTAACGGACATGGTATCCCAAACTAGTGATCCAGTTACAATCAATTCAGATAAATATAAATAACACAACCATAGGGTGTTTAGAGATTGACATTGACGAAACCGAGATGTAACACTGAGGATGCAACGAACGGATCCGCTTGTAATCCCGATCACAATTTCAAAACTTGAAACAATCCAAACGAATTCAGACTCGAAAACCAAACTCTTTAGTATTTGAATACCATATGAACACGCTGGCAACGACGACCGCGCAAAGCAGCGACGACAACAAGGCGGCGGCGCGCGCTGTGGTGGCATCTGGACGGCGCGTGGGCAGCGGTGGTGGCTCCCGCGGGGTAGGGAAGCCGGCAGCATGAGAGAGATAGGGAAATGATTAGGGTTTTGTTTCTAAAATTTTATGGAGGATTTATGTGTATTAGGGTTCTAGAATTAACCTGTATTTAAGGAATACATATTACACTCTGGTCCCTAAATTACTGACTTCTTCTCTAAGGCAGTAACCTTTGATTAATTGTTAATACAGTTAATTCCCCACAAAGTTTATTTGAACGAAACACGTCATACCCCAACCGACGACGGAAGATGTCAAGGCGCGATGATTTCCAGATGCACACAACACTATTTAATGTTGCGATATTCTTAATCAACCTATTTCAAAAGATATAATTTACACATGATAATTCAAAGGAAATACAACAATTTAATCAACAAATATTCTTGTTAAGTTTAAGGTCACTCTATGTCTGCATGCATCCTAATGTGTCATCAACAGGCTAAACATTATCAAACAGCAAACCTGCAACATGTATAAAATAATGGTCAACTACAAATACATGATGAGTCAACATATGTTTAGTATACTACATAGTTTAAACATGCGAGTCAATGACTTAAGTGCAATCAAGTACGATAAACCAAATATGAGATAGAGCAAATAAGGGTTCATGAACCAACCCTGACAATAAGGTTTTTGTGACGCCCGGCCCCTTGCGGGACGGCGCCACGTCGTCGGATTTACTCATCAACACATGGTTTAATCAGAGATCACAAAAACAGGGGTAACTAAACTTTTATTTTTATACTCTCTGACGATCCTTACACAGCGGAAGCATAAACATAACATACGATATATTGAACATAAGGTAAACTAAAACATAAGATAATTTATTCCAGCTACCAGCGTCTTCACCGTCTCCTCCTAGAACGTGATCGAACTTGACCCATAGGTGCGTCATAACCTAACATACATACTTTTAAAAACTCAGCTTACGCTGGTGAGTTCTACCGTTTAGTTCAAAATCGTTTAAGTGTTTACCTGGTTTTCACAACACATTTATAGATCACATATAATTTCTAACACATAATCACTATGATAATATATCCTATTATCTTAACCATGACCCTAGGCTTAACTTCTAGGTCACTATATTTAACCAACTATTTTGGTTCTCCATGAAGAGTCCGCCCACCACTGCATACTTCGTCCCATCTCGAAGGATAGTTATTACAACGACCCAATGCAAGTCCGTCCATACACGGTTCCCTAAGCCACCAATAGTTGGTGAGTAACCACAAGTTTGATACATAACATATATTTAAAAAAAACACGTGTGACGTGTCATATGATAGAATAAGTGAAATATAACATGCTAGAAGATATTGACAACATGAAAGACTAGGCATAAACAAACCTCAATGGCATATGCTAGATTCCCTAACCCGCATGTTAGACTAAATAAAATAATAAAATAGGCTCCAAACACCCAAAGCCGAACCGGTCAAGTCGAGTGGGTTGTCAACTGATAGATCTGTCTTTGTTACCCCATGCCTTACGTTAATGCTTATGCCAAATGAAGGAAATGACAGACATGACACAACCATGACATACTTGACATCCAAATGAAAACATGAAAAACTTTAGTAAACATGAAAGCCTTTGAAATTCACATATTGACAAATCATGCTAGGAGCCACATAACACATAATTCACACATAGATCACATACGCATGGTAATTGATAAACTTGAAAGATAACACTTTGAAATAGGATACATGCTGCAACCCCAAAAACAGGGGCGCAGCTTCTTAGGGGCTGGAAGGGGCGACCGCCCCTGCGGTTTTTTCGTCAAGAAGTGTTTATTTATGTGATTTTTTTGTTAAAATATTTATATGTATTAAATATCGCCCCCTTGATTTGTATAAACAAATAACCCATTAGCTCAATTGGTTGGGGCGCTCTTCTATTAACTAAGGGTCGCAAGTTCGAGATTTGTAGTCGTCGTTTTTTTCTTCTTTTTATCCATTTGTGAAGAACCGAAGGATGCTTTCTGTAAGATTAGTTATAAGGCACTAGTTCATTCCTATACACAAGTACCCATTAGCTCAGCTAGTTGATTTTTGTGTTAATACCTAAAGGTCTCATGTTCGAGACTAGATTGAGACTTTAACTTTTTTTTTCTTCATTTTCTTGATGAAGGGTGACTTTTATAGGTTCATTTCTTGATCACTCGTTCGTTACTTCGTCGTAAACTAATTCTTAGTTAACAGGCGATCACATTGATGCTATTGCATGGCTTCGAGGCCGGCATAGGCCATTTTTTCTTTCCAAATATTAAATTTATATTTTATTGTCGGACCGACCCGAACCGGATTGACGACCCGAACCGGATTACCGACCCGGACATATAGAATATACAAACGATAAGTTTTTTTTTTGCCTCGTGAGTCATCGCCCTTGCGAAAATAAATTCAAGCTTCGCCACTGCCCAAAAAATGAGAAAAAGAGAAAAGGGGCAAGGATTACTCACTTAAATCAGAAGTTAAGTCCACGAAGCAAAAAACGAACGTGAAAGGTTTAGTCCAGAAGATTGACCCTAAAAGAATAGAAAGGGACACTATGAATATTGGAATATGGGATTCTAAGCTCTTATGCATTCGGAGAATGGGTTTAAGGTTATAAATTGAAGTTTGAAAAATGTTAACTTTTAAGAATAACAATACCTTAAACGTTACTAGACATGCTTTGGCTTAATAGGTTATGACACTCTCATCACGGCGTCCCAGGTAAGCATCCAGGTCCGGCTACGAGATTTATGCGAACACATATCCTTGACAGAGACCCTGAGTACCGGTGTTTTCACCCTTCTAGTTACTACATGTCACTACTACAAAAACTGCTTTCCTTGACACGCGAACGATGACACTCGATAATTCTTGACGTGCAAAAACTGAAGTGTCAAAATAAAATGTCATTTATAGGTAATTCCTAAGAATTCATGACGCGCATTTTTGAGTGTCAAGAATTTCTGTCATATTTCAAAAAAAAAAAATCACGGAGGACACTTATAATGTGAGTGTCAAGAAGCTGGTGTCGTTTTTTATTTTTTTTCGCGCCAAAATTTTTCCCAAAATTTGACCTACTTCTCCCCCAAATATTTTTCCCCCAAATATTTTCCCTTAACCATAAAACTCTCCCGCTCACAAAAACTCTCCTCCGCCTCCCTCGCTCACAAAAACTCATCCGCTTACAAAAACTCTCCACCGGTCGTCTCTCCACCGGCCGCCTCTCCTCCGCCTCTGTCAGCCGGCCGCCTCTCCACCGACCCCCTGCAACGGCGTCGTCCACGCCGCCGCTGACGGAACCCTAGTTTTCTATCCTCCCCCTGCAACGACTTCTATCCTCCCCTGATGAAACTGTTGTGTCAACAGGAATCATGAAGTCGTTATGCTGCACTCAAGGGGACCAACAATTTGTTGCCTTCTTCCTTTCCATTCCATACCGTTGAGATTATTATCAGTTCGTCGCCTCAAATCAAACTAAACAAAAAGTAGAACTTGGAACCCTAGAAGAGATGGTAGTGAGTGTTTCGACCTCTGTTCCTCTTCCTTGCTCATCTGTTTTTTCTCTACAAACCCTAATTTCCCCCCTTTTTTTTGTCAATTTGCAGCTAAAGCATCTACTTCAACGAGCACGGTAATGTTCTTCCTACTACTCTCTCATTTCGGTTTGGGACATATAATGAATTAATGATTCATGATAATCATAGATGATTTGGATTCACTATGAAATTCTGGTCTGTGCTCCATGAATCTAATCAATTATTAAGATTCGAATGTGAATACTACGGTTTTGAGAATTTGGTGGAAACATGCTCTTTCTAACTGGTGTCTTAATTTTTTTTATCAACCAACTTCTCTTTGAACATCATATGCAATTTTATTGAAAACAGAGCTTGGGTATCTCATACAAACTGACTCAGAAACATCAGCAACCCTATCAAATACATCAGTTTTATGTAAATCTTCCTTTTTGCAATGGAACTGTCAAATTTAGTAAGTTCATGATGTATTAAAATTGTATCTTATGCACTACTCATTGAATGCTGAGTACATGAGATTAGAAGATGACGGATGCTAAACTCTATAGTACAAAATCTTAGTGAACTTATGACTAATGAGTATCTTGTCTTTAGAAGTATTTTTACCAAGTTTCAACTCAAATTTGAACTGAAGAAATCTTTAATGAGTATTTGCTCTCCACACTTCTATAATCAATACTAAGCTGGTAGAATCTTGTGTTGTTGTCACACCTCATTAAAATAAATAAAATAATTTTCATGCTACTTTTTGTCCCATATCTTAAACATGCCGCTGAATTCACTCTACTTGTCAGTGATTGGTGGAAGTCTGATCACAAGGTTTGTAAATTGAAATATATCAACTTCTCAAAGATCTTTAAGTGTTTTGGAAGTTATAAACGGTTAAAGTTACATTTTTTCAGGTATTAAGACAAATACTGGACTCAGGGAAAGCTCTTCCTAAGCCCAATGGTCTACTTATTAACGGGAGTCCTCGTGCTACGTCTTTCACTGGTCAACCAGGTATTGAACTACTGATCCCTTAATGGCAACAGTGCCTGATTTTATATATTCCGTATTGGAATGTGCTTTATAAAGTTGATCTGATGTGGATCATTTTTATTTTTGTTGGATTTCAGGTCAAAGGTACCTGTTTAGGGTGTCAAATGTGGCCTTGACAACTTCAATTAACTTTAGGATACTCGCAATCTGATATGCATTCAGGTCTGTTTTTTGAGCTAATAGCGTTCTGTTGCGCTCGTTGGAGTTATGTTGTATTCAACTTAATTCAAGATTTTTTGCTCTTAAGTACAAAGATGTTTGGGTGATGAATGGTGCATTCAAATTTTGTTCATTTTTCTTTGTTCTACGCAGATTTGTGTTGGATTTTATGCAAGAATTAACTGAAGGCCAAAAATGCATGAACTGCAGTGAAGTTTACTAGCACATAAAGCTTCAGCTTTTAGAAGGTTGAATCTTTAAAGTTAGAAGTTGACTCCTTTATAAGATTAGAGTTACATTGAATCATCTACATGTTAGTGGTCAAAATGAGAACCCAGTTAACAGAGTTAATAAGTAAAAGAAAATTTGACCCCCAAATATATTAGGCTTATAAGGTATTTCCCAGCTTGCCCTGTTCACCCCATGTCTATTAAAACCAAGGCTTATGTTTTAGTTTACATCATAAATCTGCTTAGATAAATCTTTCTTCATGCTTATGGTTCTAATGTATACTCGATCACAGCCTGAAGAAGCTATTGTCATTACTATGAATGAGCCAGTTTCTCTACATAAAGTTTTACTTGGCTCCTAAGATTGAAGAGGATGAAGAGGAGAACAAATCATAAAAATTTAAGGTACCAAACTGACTGGTGTATCTGCTATTTTCCTGTGTTTGAAACTGACTGGTCTAGCACACTTGAGAGTTTTAATTGACTGGTTTGTCTAGCACACTAGATGAATGAACCTAAAATTTATATAAGTGAGTCCTTATTATATTAGATTATTGGGCTGATGTTCATGCTGTTTTACTAGATTATTAGGCTGCTGTTCAGTTGTAAATGTTGTTATATGACTTATATCATAAATATCAGTATATTATCATCCTGTTAAGTGTTATTGTTAGGGAGTTGCCAGCTCTATGCTCAAGAAATATGTTATTTTAATCTATCTGTATATTTTGTTGCATTTGAGCAGATGATCCATTTGGGCATGTTGGTTCAATACTTGTAAATGTTTCAAAAAACAAAGCAGGGAGGGTGTGTCTTTTAGATCCCAAATGGAAGGAGGTTGTCCAGTTGATTATAACACAACAGGTATTTTTCTTCATTTATTTAGACCATACATACACATATATTTGGGGGTAAAGAACCCTAAATACACATCTTAATTTTAATGTTCAATCACACTTGTCTTGCATAAAATACATTTAGAATTCTTGATTCCTGGATCTAGTACATCTCAACCTCTATTTCACTTACAAATTTGATCTAAAAAGGATACATACTGATGCTCAAAAGTTGCTCAACATGTCTACTTGATGCATGTCACAAACTAATTTGCTTTTTTTGTTGTAATGAACATTTTTTATAATTATATTTAACACAAATGATCTTTATTTAGAACTGTGAATCTTTACTATAACAGTTTTTGTTTATACAGGGAGGTGAACCTGATCTGATGACTGCAGCAAAGATGGTTCTACATGATTGGCAGAGGGGTAACTATAGGCTGAATATGCTGCAAATAAAAATGGGTTCAAGTTAAAATAAGCAATTTTTTAGTTCAGGTTTGGTTGAGAACGTGTTGATAGTTTATGATTATAGGTTTATTGTTAAACCCATTTGTAAACTCATGTTAACTTTGTAATGTTGTTAAATGTATTTTTATTTTGCATTATTAGATTAATTGTCATTAATTGTAGAGAGTAGTGATTCTATTAAAAATATATTTTTTTTTATTTTAATTTTTACCTTCTTGACGCGCAAAAATGCGTGTCATCTCTCTTCTTGACCCCGGCTTCCTTGACGCCCATTTTATGACACGCATTGCGCGTCATAGATGGCGTGTCATTGTTCGCGCGTCAAGAGCTTCTTGACACGCATTTTGCGCGTCAAGAAGCTTCTTGACCCCCGCATCCTTGACGCGCATTTGCGCGTCAAGAAGGCACTTTCTTGACACGCAATGCACGTCAAGAATGCCAGTTTTTGTAGTAGTGTGTCATTCACGTCTTAAGTACTATCACTAATTATGTTTGATAAAATAATAGGTTTGGTTCTAAGGGTTTTGAAATCCTAAAATGGTATTTATGTTCAAAACGTGAATTACATATTAGAACGATTAAGAATTGGTTTAATTGATGATTTGTGAAAAAACAAGCCTAAATCCCCAATTGTTCATGCTTAAAAACGTTAACTTTTGGATTAGAAGAATATAGATGCAGTTGGACATGATAGGTTGGACTCATCGGGTAACGAGCCTCTACAAGGCTACACCAAG
>JBCNJP010010908.1:0-19450 GCA_039602395.1 Deinandra increscens subsp. villosa
AGAGGAAATGTCAGGAAGGATTTCAGTTTTTAGATCCGCAAAAGCCAAAAAGACGGCGATCCCGAACAAGAGTTCACGAAAGAACTGGCAAGAAGCTGATAATCTTGGTGTTTCCAAAGAAGCCAGAGGTGATGAAGAAAATACCATCGATTAAGATGCAACAGGATTTTATCAAAGATCTGAGATGGTGGTATTACAATGAGAAGACAGGAGAAGCAGTGATTGTGTTAAGAGAAGATAACCGGATTGTAAAGATTTATGATCCTATGTGGCTGATTATGACGAGTTGTATCACAATCCAATCCTGTATCACTCTGATTACATGGATCAAGCACTGAAGTTCCAAAGGGTGATAAGGGTTTGCTTTGTGTTCAACATTTTTGTTGGAAATAATCATGAGTTGGTTTGGAAGGATGATGGGGCTGCTACAAATGTTCAAAGCTGATGAAGAACAGTCCAGCTATTGCTAAGGGGGAGTTTGTTGATACACGATATGGCAATGAGCTGGATCAAACGAAGACACGAAGATTTCTAGGTTTTGGTCTGGTGGCCGAACTCCGGCCGAACCCTGGCCGAGCCTTGGCCGAACCTGAGGTTCGGACAAGCCAAGGAGTTCGGACACCCGTAGGCTATATATAAGTTGTTTGTGTCTTTGTAATAGACTAGTTTTTGAGAGTAAGCGAACTTTTATCTGTGAGATTGTGTGTGTACTCTGATTCTCTTGTTATTACGTATTAATGAGAGATTGAGTTTATTTACCTTGTTGTGTTTGTTTTCTCACATATTCTCACATATATGACTGTTATCGACCAAACCGATCCGACGCTTAGTCACTTTCAATTTGGGGAGAGGGAATTGTTAAAAAAAAAACACAAAAAATGTCAAAAAGTGGTTCAAATTGTAAAAAGAAAAGGCTACCTATAATGACTCTTTTTTTTTAACTTTACAAATCTGTTTAAGAACCGGGTCGGACTGGAACTAGGTTCCATATAGGGGTGGATGGATCAATAGAAATCTAGTGCGTTGGGTTAGAAGTAGACTGGTTTGGTTACAAACTGGTTTGTATACCGGGTCGTTTCCGATTTGTAAACTGGTTTTGGTTCACAAGCCGGTTGGGATGCCCACCTCTGTGGGTGGCATGATGCTGGGCCTGAATGTAAATTATGACGATTATCATTGGAGACAATCTTAGCCTTAGATCAGACCTTATATTATACCACACTACGTCAAAAATGAGCTTTAGCCACTGAAAAAACGTGGCAGTAACCCTTTGGCCACGTTTTTTTTCCATTTCAATCGACACCAAAGGTCTCGTGACCGTAGGTACCATACGACCACACTTAAAGATTAGTGGCTGTAGCAACTAAAAAACATGGCTAAATGTATCAATATTTCTTATTGAAATCAGGCATTCAATTTGAAATGTATGGCTAAAAGGTAGCAACAGCCACATGAATTTTCTATAAGCGTGGCTAAAGGGTAGAAACATCCACATGAATTTTCTATAAGCGTGTCTAAAGGGTAGCAACAACCACATGAATTTGCTAAAAAGTTTGTTTTAGCCACACTTATTTTTAAAAAATAAGCATTTCATCTGAAAAGTGTGGCTAAAAGGAGGTAACAACCACATTTTTTCAAAAAAGTGTGGCAAAAGGTTGCTGGAATCAAGCATTTCATCTTAAGTGTATGGCTAAAAGGTAGCAACGGCCACATGAGTTTTTTATAAGCGTGGCTAAAAGGTAGCAATGACCACATGAATTTTCTTTAAGCGTGGCTAAAAGGTTGCTGGAATCAAGCATTCCATCTGAAAAGGGTGGCCACATATTTATAACAAAAAAACGTGACCGTTTCCATCATATAGTCACATTAATTTATCATATGTGTGGCCATTTCTATCATATAGTCACACATAAATAACTACAAGTGTGACCATTTCGTGTAATTAAAGATTTTATTTTCATTATTTTTGCAAAATAAAAACGACAATAAACATAAGAAAACATAAAAACCAAATGTTATTAATAATAACAATTCAAGATCCATACATAGTTTTTAATTTACATGCTAAATACATAAATTTCTAATTGAAACTCATCTAAAAATGATATAACTATAAGACTTCCATCACTAGCACCACCTGCAGCCCTTGATCATAAGCAATAGCTTGAAATCCAAAACCTCTTTGTAAGGAGTTAATGATATAACAACTACAATAAGACATGCATCACTTGCACTCAAATTACCAATCTTTAAGCTTCATACACACAAAATTTTAGATCTAATTTACAGGTTGTAAAGCACCAATGAACACCAAACTATCAACAAGTTTTCATAACAGTAGTTCCTTAAGTTAACAATTTACGTAAATCATAAGGAACTTACTTGCCAAGGCATTTAACTTCAAGAAGCTATTCAGACAATGTCTAACCTGAAATACAATTTTGTAAATTAGAAAGAAACGTATCAAGAGGATTTTGCGCATCAGACAATGGAAAAAAAACATTACCAAATTGTAAAGCACGTATATTTTTAATACATGCAATACACATACAACACATTAAAAGTCATTGAGCGTTCATTTTTTAAGAATATAACACCTCACTATATTTATGTCACACCATCAAAAACTATGAACACTAAAATAACTGTGACAACAATTCCATAGATTTGCGAGCCACACAAACTTGGGCTAGTAATTGGTTCTATAAGTTCTGCATCATCTACTTCTGTAACAGCCTCTGTATCAACCAACTTACAAATTAATTATTGTCAGGACATGCAGGCATTGACTACTACCGTTATATAATGCATGCATGTTTGTTAATTGAGTTGTCACTTACCTCTAAAGATCCCAGCTTTGGGGACAACATTTAAAATGTATCAACCACTCCCAACACATACCTAAATTGAAGTTGAGTAGTATAGATTTTAGTAGAAGAAAAATAAAGATAAATTCAGTAAACAACTAATAGTATATGCTCACATAGCACCAATAACTGCATTCCCGAAAAAGAAACATTGTCCTATGCTCACTCCAACTTCAGGCCCTAAGTGTTATACCTTAAATTTATCCTTACATTATCGGTACCTTTTTATTAGATTTGTGTCCTAGGATGTCCTACATCCGGGAGTTGCCTGTTCATACTGCTATCCCAGCATGCTCGGGCATTGTTACTAATGTTTTTTTTACTTTGTTTGATCTACAGCCAGGTGGAAAAGGTCAAGTAACGTTCACTTGGACCCAGTCTTTAGCTAAAATGCACGTGAAGATAAAGACTCACTGGAATACTCGGTTTATAACGGTCAAAATCCATAAGAGAGAAGATCCCAAGAATCTCGGGAAATTAGTTAGATTATATATGTAATTTATAGCGGCTTAGGTCTCATTCTTTCTCACTGATGAACACTTGTATTCACTCACACTCACTTAGCAACAACCGCAAACCATTGTACTCGGATTATTTTTGGTGAATAAATAAGCAACGTGTGTTATCATTGCTAGGGGTTTTTTTATGCCGGCGGCTTTTGGAGACATCCAAGGGTTAAGGGCTTTTCCCCCTTATAAATTCTTGTGTTCTTGATTCTATCTTGGGAATTCGTTGATTGTGTTTGCATTCTATCATTATTTCCTTGAATTCAGATTGATTTAAATGATTTCATATACTTTGCATCCTAGGAACCATACATCACAAATTAATTTGGTAACAAAATTTTGCTTTGTAGTTTTTAGCCAAAACAATTTGGCGCCCACCGTGGGGCAACTGGGGTCAATTTTCTTTCAAACCCTCTCAAGATTCATCTTAAACTTAACTTTTACAAAAAATTACCAAAAGATGTCGACACAATTAAATTCCTCGAATGCATCCGCTCATGCAAACACTTCATCATCGACCAGCACCGTCCTTCCTCTAGCACCACCACGGTTCAACACATCATCAGGGGATACCGTGAATCGTAGCACTGGCCAATCACTCAGCTATAGTGTTATGGGATCAGGACGTGGTGTGGAGACTCCAGTTATGGTCTCTAATGATGAATTCCTAACCATGTTTACAAAAATGCAACAGTACATGGAGCAGCAACAAAAGGTGAACAAGGATGTAATGGGTGAGGTGGCTAGATTGAGACTGGAGGTAGCTAGCAGAGATCGGACTCCTGTGTCCCCTATTCGTCCCACAACACTAAGCTTCAAAACCCCAAAAAACAGTTCTAACCCTCCTGAGGATATCATCCAAATGGAGCAGGGACTCATAGCCTCAGCCCTGGCTAATATGCCTAGGATAATAACTTTCAGGGAGTCAACTATGAATCCTAGGGGCACCACTACCTAGGATACCGGTAACATCCTAAGAAACTCAAACTTTAACCTTAATACTAACGGATCTGTGCAGGATGCAGGTGTCAGCCCAGTAGTGGCCAAGGAACTTCAGAGATTGAAGGAGATGATCTAAAGCGTGCCCGGAGTAGTTCAACCCATTCCATAAGTGGCACCCTCAAGTCACAGGCTCTCTCGGTTCGCACCATCAATATGTGATGTGGAGATCCCAAAAAGATTTCAGACACCTAACATGAAACTCTACGACGGTATAACAGATCCTGAGGAGCATGTAACACAGTACAGGGAGAGGACGGAAGTAATCTATATGCCTCCGGATATCAAAGAAGCATGCCTGTGCAAGGAATTTGGGTCCACACTCATTGGATCAGCCCTGAAATGCTTCCTCAGTGTCCCACCTTTCTCCATCACCTCTTTTTCACATTTAATTAACTTATTCAATAACTAGTTTTCTTGTAGTCGCAGTTTTGAGAAACTGAAGAGTGATCTATATAGGGTAACCCAGGATGCGAATGAATCTCTCAGGAATTATGTGAGTAGCTTTGGCAGAGAAGCCCTGGATATCCCCAACATAGATATGGCTACGGCGGTCCAAGCCTTCAAAATGGACCTGGAAAAAGATTCACTATTCTATGAAGACCTTGTAATGAACCCCTGTCACAAACTAGATGAGGTGAGGCATAGAGCCCTACGTTTCATCAGGCTTGAAGAAGACAAGAAAATACAAGAAAAAGTTGAAGTGTCCCCAGGATACGGGCACTCTAAAATGAAATCAGATGTGACACATCCTAGGTATCACAGATCCAAACCGTATCAGACTTGATAATCCTAGGGTCAACATGGTTGAATAGGATGTAGATGAAGAAGAGGAAGAATATCCTACTTTTAACGAGTTTTGTTTTAGTACTGATGTTACATGTGTCATTAATGCCTTGAAAGACCTGGGTGACAAGGCAAGGTGGCCCAAGAAGTTCGAGAAATTTGCATCTTGGAGGGACAAATCCAAATGGTGTGCTTACCATGAAGACTTTGGTCACTTGACCGAGGATTTCATAGAAATGCGAAAGAAAATCAGTTACTTGCTAAGCAAAGGTTACCTGAAAGAACTCTCGGGGAGAAAGAAAGACAGATCCAAGGGCGCTAATCAGGCTGCGAAATCCAGGGGCAGTGATCAAACCCAGGATGCAGACATACCTCATGGACATCCTGAGCGAGCCGCATCCCCATCACCAGATGCTAAGGTAATACACTTTATTTCTGGTGGTTCTGATATTTGTGGTACTTCTTATTCTGTACCTAAGAGACATGCAAGGGAAGCCAAGTCAAACGTACTAAGGAAGCCATTCAAAGCCTCAGTCTGATCGGATGTAAAGGATGTAACATTTGGCGAGGATGACAGGTGTAATGTCCTGGACCCTCACCATGATGGACTGGTGATCACACTCTACATTACCAACCATTTTATGAAGAAAATCCTAATAGATGGAGGCAACTCAGTCAATATTATCCAGCTGGAAGCCTTGACCAAGATGGGAATACCCCATGAGGAGATCATAGCTAAATCCACGGTGCTTGTAGGATTCAACGGAGAGACCAAGAACACTCTGGGAGTGGTCAAGCTCCTAGTATATGTAGAAGGTGTACACTCAATGCAACGCTTTTGTGTCATGGATGCACCATCCGGGTACAACATCATCCTGGGCAGACCCTGGATTCATGACATGAAAGCCGTCCCATCAACCTACCACTAGTGCATAAAACTACCAACACCCTAGGGGTAGTCACTATCAACAGTGATCAACAAGAAACGAAGGATTGATACACATCGTCGATGAAGATCGCGGCAAAAACTCTCCAAGGATAGCAATTACAGAAAAGTCCAGGGACATCCTCGAAGCAAGGGAACATGACGTCAAGGAAGTGATGCTTGATCCCTCGCATCCTGGGAAACAAGTGTCAGTTGGCACCAACATCCCTGGACCTATCAAAAAAGAGCTAGTATAGTTCCTCAGATCCAGGATGTCAACATTCGCCTGGAGCCACGAAGATAGGATAGGTATTTCCAAAACTATTACTACCCATAAAATTGGAATTGATTCTTCTTTCAGGCCAATGCACCAAAAGAAAAGGAAGTATGCCCCAGAAAAGAATGTGATAATCCAGAAAGAAGTGGATCGTCTACTCAAGAACAGGATGATAAAGGAAGTGATATTCCCAAGGTGGCTCGCAAATGTGGTAGTGGTGCAAAAGAAAAATGGTAAATGGAGGGTTTATGTGGATAAAACAGACCTTAACCGAGCGTGCCCCAAAGATCCTTTTCCCTTACCACATATAGACTCAATGGTAGATGCTACAGCAGGCCATGAAATACTGACTTTCATGGACGCAACCTCAGGATTTCAACAAATCCAAATGGAACCTGATGACCAGGAAGACACTGCATTCATCACCCCTACTGGTATTTATTGCTATATTGTTATTCCCTTTGGATTGAAAAATGCAGGTGCAACTTATCAGAAGTTAGTGAACATGATGTTCAAAGATAAGCTGGAGGGACACCATGGAGGTGTACATCGATGATATGGTAGTCAAATCCGTGAAAATGAACAGTCATGTCCGGGATGTGAAGGAATCCTTTGACATTCTTGACAAGTATAATATGAAGCTGAATCCTGAGAAATGCCATTTTGGAGTGGGTGCCGCCAAATTCCTGGGATACATGGTGACAAAAAGGGGAATTAAAGCCAATCCTGAACAAATTCGAGCAATAATGAACTTGAATTCACCAGAAGCAACCAAGGATGTACAAAGGCTAACAGGAAGAGTAGCAGCTTTGAACAGATTTATCTCAAAATCCTTGGAGAGATGCCATGAATTCTACGACATCCTGAGAAAGAACAAAAGGTTTCAATGGACAACTCATTATGAAAAAGCTTTCCAGGATCTGAAAACATATCTATACTCGGCACCACTTCTAATGAAGCCCGAACCAGGAGAACCATTGTCTCTATACCTTTGTGCTAACCAAGGAGGCAGAAGGCCAACAACATCCAGTGTACTATGTAAGTAAAAGTCTACTCGATGCTTGTGATAACCCGTAAGTTTCCCAAGTCAAATTATATAAATTATCACTTAATTTACAGAAACTATGTGCATAAACCTGTGTTAGTTAACATAGATAACGTGTTATGCAACTCTCCATTAGTCTTGGCGTAACCTTACATTGTCATTTCGACGATCGACCTTAAAAACAAGGATATTATATATATGATCGGTGAAATTTTAATAATAAGAAACATTTCACAACAATATATGTAATCTAATATAAAAAGAATTTTTATATTATCTCGTCACCTTTGTAGTATTTTATTTTACGTGCGAAGCTAGTAACATTATTTGATGTAAAATAATCAACGAACGATAACATTTATTCATTTATTATCGACTACGTCACTACGTCCAATAATAAATCATTTTAACATTTAGTAATTTTTAAACGAAAAACCATGAGTTTTTATATAAGATAATTTACGTAAATGTTTATCAACATTCAAAACCAATCATGTTTAAGCAAGACTTGTTCCATTTCTTTTTCTCGAACCCAAAATGTCACCTTGAACCCGACATCCACCATTCACATCCACGCCATGCATGATCCAACTCGCTGTCACCTTTGAGCCTCCCGAACCCGTCCCTCGTTCACAGCTCAAACCGACACCCGAACCACCTCTCCATCGATTTACCATCCACTACCTTTCTCCTAATCACCTACTAATCACCCAATCATAAAGAAATAACTATTCATCTTGTACCTTATTATCATCATCCTACACAACCAAAGACTTCACATCACCACCCTATTTAGTATGTATAACCTTGGACCTCCTCTCCCTCACCTCATGAACCCCCCCCCCCCCCTTGCTCCCTCTCCGTCTCACAATTTTGACAACAAACCACCACCACCACCTTTCCTTTTAAACCAAACCCTTTTCTCTTTTCTTTTACATGTACACTATATAAAGAACACAAAAGGGAAACCCTAGATTACTTCCATTTTACCTCCCACCATAAAACACACACACTTTCTCTCCCTCTCCCTCAAACCCGTCATCCCTCTCTCTCTCTACTCTCTCTCTAGCTTTTCTACATCAAATCACCATAACACTTGAAGATCAATACTTCTAGGAGCAACAAGGAAGCAAGAGCAAGCCTCTCCACCCCTCTAAGTTTTCTACAAGTTAGTAGAACCCATTTTCTTACTTTTTCTCCAGCTTTTCATGATAGATGATCTCATTGTATGCATCTAACACTCCTACATCAAGTCTTGGTTAAAATGGTGACTTTAAACCTATATTTTCTTCTATGATGTTAGTAACCTACAACTTTGTTCATATTCTTGTTAGATCTAGTAAATATTATGTTTCTACTAGTGATTACATGTATTTTGAACCCCCCATATACTACATTATATAGATCTAGAGTTAAACTAGTGTTATGATGCTAGTATGTGTGCAAAATGCCATGGTTTTGTGTATAGAACACTAGATCCGAAATTTATGACTCTTTGGAACCCTAGAATTGGATTTTTGACATGTTAGGAGGTTATGGATAACACCATACGACTTATTGATATGTTTGGATGACTTAATCTATAAAAATAACCCACTAAAAAGTCTAGGATCCTATGGATAAATTATGACCATTTTTGAACAGAAACTTTGACCTCCTCTAAAAGGAATATAAAGTATGTTTTTAACCATAAAACCCTAGTACAAGAGCCCGTTTGAAAATAGATAAATTTAGGAAAACGGGACCAAAAATGGACACTTTAACCAGGAAAACCCATTTTTGTAAAGATATACAAATTAAGGTCACAACTAATTTGGAACACTTTTATAGGCCTAAAATAACTTAAGACACGTTTACAAAGTGTTTTGGTAAGTTAGAAGGCCTTAGAACGAGTCACTTGATCAAAACCGGCTAAATCGGACACATACCGACAAAACCGACAAAACTAGGAAAGTGAACTCTTGGACTTGATTTTATGATTTTTTATGATCATTATGATGATAATAAATGTATATTTATTTATGTGGTCAATTGCCTTAGTCATTTTTGAAAAAACCGTGAACTACGGCTAAAACCAGCAAAACGTGTATTTTGACTTTTACCATTGAAACTGTCGTTTCTTCCTATAAAAGTCTTTTAAACTTATATGATATTTATTTGGAACAATAAACTATTTCTAAACTAATATTTATCAAGGATATAATTAATATTTTAATCATCACGCAATAAATATTTATTTTCAATAAATATTTTCTTAAGGTCAACGATGTCGTACCATATTTCCAGGTTACCATAACGCCAAGACTTGACCGACCAAATTGGAGTGAATTAGATGTCAACCCAATTTATATATCCTAAGATGTCTTATAACGTTGTATAGGACTGCTTACTTGTTTCTGACTTACTCTCTGAAATCGTATCATTCAGGTGAGTTTTCACGGCCCCTTTCTTTTAACTGTTTTAATACTTGGGGGAGAACTCACACAAATTTAATCATTCCTTGACAAATAGATTACTTGTCACCTTATTGATTACATGATCTTTTCTAGTCCAAATCCTATTGTACCATGCTTTTTCATGCTATGATGAAGCCCCACTATTAGTTGAGTCCGATTAATTTACAAACAGAAACGATGACTCGTGAATAGATCTATTGGGTTAACGCCCTTGCTCTGATTGGTAGCTCCAATCCTGACTCCGTTTTAATAGTCAAGAGAGTAAATATGGTTATAATTAGCCATGCGGTATTGTTGGACATAGTACCATGCACTACTAGAAACAGGGCCTTTCTTGACGCGCGAACGTTGACACACGTTGTTTAATGACGCGCAAAAACGGATGTCATTAAAAAACTGTCAAGAATAGTAAAATCTTAAGGCTAGATGACGCGCATTTTTGCGCGTCAAGAAATTTATGTCATAAATAACAAAAAAAAAACACGGAGTACATATTTAAAAAGCGCGTCATAAATAAATTGTCGTTTTATATTTTTATATTTTTATATTTTTCATTTATTTTTCATTTCCCCCCTAAAATTTTTGCCCTAAAAATTTCATTCCCGCTAACACTTTTGATTCACCTTCCTTTCTCCAAAAGCTCCATATCCTAACCTAGCACCGTTCCCAAATCTTTAACCTCTGCCTAATCTCCCAACGCTCCATCTCTCTGCTCCATCTTATTCACCTGGCAATGTCGCGATTTTGAGCCCTAACCCTATTATATGCTCTATTTCAACTAACCACTCCTCTCCGCTCAAGATCAAACACGACAGCCATCGTTTCCGCATTCGCGCATCAGCAACCCTAGAATCCAACAATGGCGCCGCCACCGCCACTTTTTACTGCAAGCGGTACTTCCCGCTCGCCACTATAGTTGGACAGGTATATTTGTTCGTCTCTCTGAAGCATTTGAGATTGTGATTTTCTGATTTTTTTTATATTTGTTGAGAAATTACGTTGTCCTTAAACAGGATGCTTTTAAAACCGCTCTTTTGCTTTGGGCGATTGACCGTGAGATCGGAGGTATTGCAATCTCCGGCAAAAGAGAAACTGCCAAAACAGTTATGGCCTGCGGGTTAGATGCAATTCTGCCTCCAATTGATGTTTTTGTTGGCTCATTTTTAAATGCTGATCCAGCCTGCCCTGAAGAGTAAGGTTACCAAATCCTAACAATATTTCTCATTTCATATTATCTGATGCTATACAGTTATCGAATCCTTTGCATATCTTTATGTTACAAACCCTAACCAATTTTAAGTCCTTTTATTAGTTTGCTGAATTATGGAACTTTGTTTTATCTATAACCAATTTCCTATTCTCCACATCCAACGAAGCATCAATTAGGTTTGGAATACCCTTACTTGGGTGCATTCTGGTAAACTTTTCCTATCTCTTTGTTTTGTGTATCTGAAATCTTGTTTGCTGCACTTAATCAAACTTGTTTACTTCTTGATCTGTCAACGTGTTGGTAAGAATATATGTGGGGGTCTTGATTGTATTGTGGTGTATGTGAGTTTAAAATATTATGTTGACTCTGCTCGGTATATAGATCCATGTGGCTTTTATATTCATTTTGTAAAAATGTTTTTTTTGTGTGTTAGGAGTCTTATTGTTATTGAACATCTATTCTTTTGTAGTACTTGACCTACATCTTAACTTCTATTCATGAATATAAATGAAAAGCTTCCCATGTTTATAACTCAGTAACAAACACTTTGTTTTGAACTATTCAGGCCATTAAACTATAATATAATTTCTTTTTCGGCGAGTTTGCTACACAAATAAAGACATCAGCTAGGCCACTCAATACTTAAACTTATTAGTTTATGTTTTATTTTTCTTATCTATTTTCAGTAGCTAATTCCCTGACTTCTGTTTAGATACTTTTTATTCAAGTGTTAGTATATATTTGTGTTTTCCGTTTTGTGTGAAGAGGAGGATGTCATCCACGGAGGTGTTTTAATGGTGCTATTTTTAATTTGTGATTATTTACAGCTATTTTATTAAACAACAAGCCTTATGCTTACCAAACACAACAACCACTGAGGCAAAACGAATTAAACATTTACACTTAGTGAAATGTGAATCTGATGCTTTGTGTTTGTTAATTACTTTTTAGGTTTTGAAGCAGTTGAGGACCCAATCTCCCTGCTTCTGAAAAGGTAAGATTTAGTTTTACAACCCGTATAATCACGTCTCCTTATATTTTTCACATTGTATGTGATTTCATAAGAGTCATTTAAATTGAATATTCCTATAAGGTGAATTGACTTTTGAGA
Source organism: Deinandra increscens subsp. villosa (assembly GCA_039602395.1). Classification (NCBI taxonomy): domain Eukaryota; kingdom Viridiplantae; phylum Streptophyta; class Magnoliopsida; order Asterales; family Asteraceae; genus Deinandra; species Deinandra increscens. Next base: position 12,183 of record JBCNJP010010908.1, read on the forward strand.
TATTAAATCCCTCAATAATAATATTATGTTCACATAGCTATTCAAACATTTGTAGAAGTACTTCATTAAGAGCCTTAATTTTATATACAAGGAAACGTATTAGAGGTTATGTCTTTGTTTATGTAAATGTAGTGCTATTTCAGCTGTTTTGAGTTGGTATGCAGCTAAAGCTTTGCATTCTATGCTGAAAGCCTCTGTATTTGTTGTATTAATATAGTGCTTTATTCACTCAATGAAGGTACTTAGCTATAAAGTTTAAGTGATTTTGTATATGCACATTTAGTGTGCGTCTTCTTGTTTAAGTGATGATCATACTGTTGTAGCTGTTCAAAATAACACTAGTTTTTTTTTTTTTTTTTTTTTTGCATGTGACTTTATGTTTTAAGTATGTGTGTGAACTATTGATGCTGATCTATGTTAAAAAGATTAGTATTGTATATATGAGAAAGCAAGATGGACAGTCCTTACTCCTTACGCCTTTTTTTACTACCTGTTAATTCTTTTGTACATGGTATATAGTTCTTATAACTGATCAGAAACGTCATATTCATGCAGGTTCACGTTCGCTTTTCTATCTTTAGTATTGGTTGGTACTTGAAGTTTAGCAACAGGTAACTCTGTCTTTCCAACCTATTGTCTTGATTATTGTTCACATATGTGGTAGTTTTGAAACTGTTGATAATTTTGTCATCAAACATCTTATTATGGTCAAGATTTAACTTAATTAACATCCTAATCTCAATTAAAAAAAATCTGTGTTTTTTCATTTTTAATTTTTTTTTATTTTTACATTGATTTTCTACTCAGATGGATCTGCAGAAGACGATATATCGACAAAGGGAAGCGGAGGGGTTCTGCATTTTGTCGATCAAGGAGGATCGTCTACTGATCAGCAAGAATCCGACTACCCTAATTTCTCCATGGCGACCACCCTCTGGAGCAATTCGTCGAGGTATGACTTTGTTCGTACACCGTGTGTGTTTGTCATTTTGAAAAAATTAATTTCATGGTCTTTGTGTTAAAAGTGTTGGCCTAATCATAACTTTAAATATTTACATTTTTATAAGAGGGAGAAGGTTTCACCTGTGGGAATGAGACATATAAGTATGAAGCTTTGAAGGAATAATTGAACAAAAACAAATAAAAGTAAAGCTCATGTACACACACAACTTTAAATATATAGGTTTAGCAGAAACTAAAGCAATTATATATCTTTACCTTTTTCTTTTTTAAATCTACTCTATATTATAAGAGTAATAGCCTTTTATTCTTTCAGAACACATTATATTATAGATTATATAATTCATAATGTTCTTTTCTAAAAAGGGTACTAAACAAACACTACTCACAATCTAATCCCTGACTGTTTTCAACAGCCAGTTGAGGTTACATCGAATAAAGGTTCATAGCAGCTTTTGTCGTATCCTATATTACCTTCAGATGCCTCTGCAATTACTTTCCTGTCCACACTGTTATCATTTCCAAACTGCAAACATTTCATCATTATTTTTTCACTTTTAGTTATTATGTTGGGAGCATTCTACATTTGATTTGCATGTTCTCTTGTTTTAAAGGAACTCCAAATTGTACTCATACATCCAAGGCTGCAATACTCATACATCCAAGGTGTACCTGCACTAAAACGGGAGCAAGGGAGCACCAAATTGTTGACAGAGGATGAAGGACTAGATGTATGATTATGTAGTAAAGGAACTCCCAAACTTCCTTTCCTGCTTTTGACCATCCTTTTTCCTTTTTGTAGATGGGCTTGATAATGCAAGTATTGAGATGGAAAAGCTAAGGTTACATGTAGTTAGTGCAATATAAACTAATGTTACATTTGTAATGTTTGCTCTATATATGAAATGTATTATTTTGCTACAAGTGTATTGTATTTTGATTAGGAGGTTAATTGTCATTAATGTGGAAATTAGTGAATCTAAAAAAATATATTTTTTTTAATTTTTTTAAATTCATGACGCGCATATATGCGTGTCATAAGTATATTTATGACTGGGGCTTCCTTGACACGCTTTTTATGACACGCTTTGCGCGTCATAAAATGCGCGTCATTGTTCGCGCGTCAAGAAGCAGATGATGCGCATTTTGCGCGTCAAGAGGATTCTTGACCCTACCTTCCTTGACGCTTTTTTGCGCGTCATCTGGGCCCTTTCTTGACGCGCAAAAAGCGTCAAGAAAGGCCATTTTTGTAGTAGTGATGAGTGGGTAATCATTTAGTTTTGATATTCAAGGTTCATGGTAATTTATAAAACAATATCTAAACGAATTGTCAAATGATGGAATGATTCAATCAAACTTTGTTATTAAACTTTTACATGCATGCTATCTAAGCCTGTGAACTCACCAACTTTATGTTGACTCGTTTTAGTATATGAATTCTCAGGTGATTGATTTCTGCTGCATACTGGACTGCCTTATCATGTTAGGACCTGCATTTTTTTTGTTTTGGAGTCATGGTCAAACTTAGCCGCTCTTTTGGAGATTTCACTACATAACACCTAATGGTTTCATGTCCTTAAATCTTTTTGAACTGTAATTGTTTTTGTAAAAATTAAGACAACGTACTTTCACTACTATTTCCGCTGCTAATTAAATGAAACTCCATATTTTGACTTAACTAAACTTTCCAAACGGCTCTAGTTGTTTAATCATCCAGAGGTCGTTCTAAGTAGCCTTGACTATGATCCATCACGCTCGCGCCCGATACAAAAATTACAGGGTGTGACAATGCTGAATGCATGTATTCTCATTTAGAAAAACTCATTTTAGCTTTAAGTATGGCTTCTACTAAACATAGACATTACTTTGAAACACATACAATGCATGTAAAGACTAACTATCCTATCAAGTCTGTTTTGAGAAAACCAGAGATGTCAGGTAGGATGGCAAAGTGGTCAGTCAAACTAAGTGCCTATGACTTAGTTTATGAAGCAAGAACGACCATAAAATTACAAGCTCTAGTGGACTTTGTGGCTGATTTTAGTGATGATATACAAAAGGAAGCTGACCAATAATTCTAGCACCTACAAGAAGAGGAAATCTCAGGATGCTGGACGCTATTCACAGATGGAGCATCCAACTTTAGGGGGGCAGGCTTAGGAGTCATACTGAAATCGCCACAAGGGGACATGAAACCCCAGGCTATAAAATGTGGATTCCAAGCAACCAATAATGAAGCAGAATATGAAGCCCTGATTGCTGGGATGTAATTAGCTCTACATCTTGGGATCCAACACATCCAGGTATACGTCGACTCCTTGCTTTTGACTAACCATTTTAATGGATCTTATGCAGTGAAAGGAGAGAAGTTAGCCAAGTACCTGGAAATAGTGGAGACCATATCCCAGGATTTTCAAACTTTCAATATACAACAACTACCTAGTGAAGAGAATGCTTAGGCAGACCCATTGGCAAATTTTGGCTCAGCATTTAAGGCATTGGAGGACACGCATATCCCCATAATCCATATACTAAGTCCCGCTATTAACCAGGATGAGAGGCTGTGAGACACTAATCCTGGGGGCAAGATCTTAGTATCCAGTACCCAGGATGAACAACAGTATGATTCTCTAGAAGATGCTGCATCCTGGACCAAGCCTATTGTCCACTATCTACAAACTGGCTCCATTCCTAAAGAGGAGAAAGATTCCAGGGCATTCAGAACTAAGGTGGCCAAGTACGTCCTAATTAAAGGAAAATTGTATAAAAAGTCTATTGCAGGTACATGCCTAAGATGCTTGGAAAAGGAAGAGGCCCAGGAAGTAATCAAGGTTATCCATGAAGGTGATTGTGGAAACCATACTGGGGGCATTTCTCTCATGTCCAAAATCCTGAGAACAGGGTACTTTTGGCCAACCTTGAGAAAGGATTCCCAGGATTTCGCCCTCAAATGTGATGCATGCCAAAGACACGCCAACATTCCTCACCAGCCAGCAGAACCTTTGTATCCTATCCCTGCATCCTGGCCCTTTATGAAATCGGTAATAGACATCGTGGGAAAGTTACCTAGGGCCCCAGGAGGAAAAGTTTTTATGCTAGCAATGACCGACTCCTTCTCAAAATGGATAGAGGCCGAAGCATATGTTCAAGTCAGAGAGAAATATGTCATATCATTTATTAAAAGAAATATCCTGACAAGATTTGGTATACCTACTGAGATAATATGTGACAATGGGTCACAATTCATTGGCAATAGGACTACTGGATTCTGTGAAAGTTGGGGGATAAAGATGATAACCTCTACACCTGTGCATCCCCAGGATAATGGCCAAGCAGAGTCTAGTAACAAGATTATTATCAACAATTTGAAGAAAAGATTAAAGGAGAAGAAAGGAAGATGGGCAGAGGAGCTACCCTTGGCATTATGGCAGACAGAACAACATTCAAGAATGCCACTAGCCAAATTCCTTTCTCTTTGGTCTTTGGTACTGAAGAAGTTATTCCAACAGAGATGGTGGTGCCTACATTCAGGGTCAGCAGTCAGACCCAAGATGCTAACAATGAATCCCTGGCTGATGACCTTGATACTGTGGATGAGCTATGAGAACAAGAAGCTTGGAGGATGGCTGCATATCAATAGAGAACTTCGAAGATATACAACAAACATGTGAGGATTCGAAGATTCAAGGTAGGATATCTAGTCCTAAGAAAAGCATTTCAGAACACTACGAATCCTGGGGATGGAAAGCTGGTCCCTAAATGGGAAGGTCCCTACCTGATTGACTCTGAGGCCGGTAAGGGGGCATATTGGCTTGCTAACATGGAATGAGAACTGCTACCAAGACCCTGGAATGCAATTCACCTAAAAGCTTACTTCATGTAAGTTCATTTCCCAGGATGTGGCATCCCATGTATGTTTCTCAACCATCAAACCTTTCGAGGTATTTGTCTAACTCACTTTACTATTTTTTACTTTTTAAATTTTCATTCTTGTTATTTTAATACTTGCTAACATCTATGGTAAAGACATGTGAGCAAAGACAGTTACCAGACCCAGGATACACAAGCAAAGGATGTTTTTCTCCTAAGATAGAGATTGCCATCTCTCCCCCGTTTTGGGTAATTACAAAATCCCCACTAAGGTTTGAAGATAATACGTCTTCCTCACGAGTTAGGCTTTGACGTCTCGCCAGTTACGCACGATGGCTTGGCATAACCCAGGATTATGGGATCGACCTGTTTTAACAGCATAGGCGACAACCTCATAATTTATGAACATATGCAAGTCCCTTAAGGTTTTTGATATTTTCATATCAACTTAAGACACCTGAAGTAATTCGCTAGTTCGTCGATATGACATGAGGATAAACCCTAGAATTCGCCAGTACGGCACTGGGCCTTACCCCATATCACAGGATTGGCACCGAGCTTGACCCCAGGATTTATGGGTTTGACCCCAGTATTTTCGGGTTTATCCCCAGTATTCTCGGGTTTAGTCCCAAGATTTTTGGGTTTAATCCCTGTATCGTTGGGATTCATTTCGAGTGTGTGGCTTAGGATGGCATGAGGCATGCCAAATCCTAGTCACCATAAACATTCTCTATCAACTAAGTTATATTAGATGGCTTACGATACTCCTAAACATTCAGGAAATGAAACAAAGAACAAACATTGAAGAAAAAATGAAATCATGCTCTGACATCCTGGCATACCCCAGGATGAAGAAGGTGATAACTTATCTTCTGCAACATGTACACATTTCTTATGTCTATCTATGCAGGTATAAAACATTTAAGACACAAGCAAATAATCAAAACATAGCAGTTATATTTATAACCACCCTGGGGTCGGTGCAAGAACTTCCGCCTACCCAAGGATGGGGCACGTCAAAAACCACGAGCATGTAGCCCGTGGGTGGAGCATTGTATAACCGGGAAACACCCTCCGGCAACCATTACTAACAAAAGATTAAAATAGTTTCATTAAAAGACAAGATGGAAAATAAAGGACCATGGGCTATTGAACGGTACCCATGGCTGCTGCATCAGTAGCCCTAACATCTCCCTCCTTGGTAGCTTCATCCCTGCCTGCTTCACCTTTCCCCTCCGCTTCCTGAGCCTTGGCCTGATCAACCTCCATCTCCATGATAGCTCCACCTGAAGCCAAGGCTGACTCCCTTGCATCCTGGGCTGCATCTAAGTCACATCCCTCAGGAACACTGCCGCCCATGTCGCGAAGTCTCTTGAGCCACATTTTGTGGTTCTAGTTAGGATTCACGAAGCCCCATTTCCTGGCCTCCTTCACCATCTTGAGCTTAGCCTGCAGGACGGAAGTCAGAGCAGATGCCCTGGTTGTTTCCACGATCCTCACTAGGGAAGCCTTGTGTTCAGCCCTTGCCTCCACAACCTTCTTTCCATTTTTGGCTATGAGCTTCACAACCTTGGTATGCAGGAGCCGGGCCTTGGTTGTTTCCTTGGATGCCTGGGTGACTTTCACCTTGGCTTCCGCATCAACCGCTCGCTTTTCAGCGGCGGCCATGAGGTCTATGAGATGGGAGGTGGCCTGAGGAAAAGAAGAATCCAAGGTCAGTTTTCATACCAAGACTAATAAGTTTACTCTACCTTGTAGAAATAGTCAATAATCACCTGATGGACGACGGACTCGGCATCCGGGGCCGAGAGCTCAAAAAGGGGGCTGGGGGCAGCAGTGGCAGCGGCACTGGATGCTCGGGTATTTCTTTTGGTGCCGGAAGCCCTGGTTAGCGTAATTCTGGTGAGAAGGCTAGGCTCAGTCTTCACGGATCCTAGGACCACCAAGTCATCCTCGGTGCCAAGCTTAGAGCTGAGGGAAACATCCATGTCGTTAAGGTCGAATTTGAGGGCAGCGACAAAGAAAACATCACAGGGATGTCAGATAACAGACACAATTAAAAAACATGTGGAATCCAGGGCTACTTACAGCTCTACATGCTAGGAGTGTTATACCCTGAATTTTCGGCTAGTAATCCAGGGTACAGGTATAGGCTTAAGGCAGGATTGACCCAGGAATCGTATGACCCAGAATTTAACAGGTAAAGTTCAAATGACCCTGAATGTATCAGGAGTAAGGTAATGTCCCAGGATGTCGCTGTAATCCAGGGAAATCCATATTTACTTTATTTATTTTTGTTATACATTATTATGACCCAGGATGAGTCTAATCTAGGGTCACCCTTATTTTACGAATGACCCAGCATGTGGAAATGACCCTGCATGATAGGACATTGTTATTAACGCGTTTTGTGCCTATATCTCATTTCTGTGTGTGTT